>JAIKVB010000124.1:0-41301 GCA_024679045.1 Phytophthora brassicae | reverse complement strand
GTACTTAATGTTTGTATTGCACACATGTCTCCAGGTTGTCACAATAACGCGTGCCATTAATAATTGTAGAGCGCACAATGAACATGGGTACATAATGTCCTGTCTACCCCTGAGTCGAAGCTATCAATCTTTAAGTGCCTTCTACTGAGGCGTTTCCGACCTAACATTAAATTTAGCTTATCACGGTGGCAAGTTGCCATTTTGCATAGGCCAACCAATAAAGACCACACTATGGCGCGTCTTCCGTGGCTGCTGCTGGTCTCTTCGGTCGCGCTGCCAACGACCGCCGCTGGTTGCGTGTCTTGTGACGTGCCCGATCCCTCCGCGCTGAGCTTCTGCGGGAGCTTCGTGTCGTATTCAGCTTGTCGCTCAGGAGGTTCCTGGAAAGACCTGGTACTTATTCAGCTACTTTTTTGTATAAAAAAACTGTTTTTTTTCTTATTTGATTGTATTGCAATTCTGATTTGTGTAGGACTTTTATGCCAAACAGCAGTACTCAAAGCTGCTAAATGGATCCAGTGACACAGTGGACAATAGTTGCACGATGGTATTGAAACGTACACAATGTCTTGCAGTTTTTAATGTGTGCGAGATGGGGACCCCAGAGACTTTGTGTCTTGACAGCTGCACAGAGGTTGGTCTTCTGATGAGAATGACTGGCGATTGTATGCTGATTTTTATGTTATTTCTTGTTTATTTAGGCTATTGAGACCAACTGCTCCATGTTATCGCACACCCAATTGACAGCAGTGCAATTCGATGCTTGTGGGAGTGAGAAAAAACCGCTGACGGGTGTAAGTGGTGACGGAAAGTGCTTTGACACGGATTATGACGGACCTGCACGCACAGCTTGGGTTATTGGATTTACTATTGCAGTAGTGTTCTCATTTCTAGCTAGTGTCGGGATTAATTTGCAGAAGAAGGCGTTGAAGCAGAACGAGCTTGGACCGGAGCCGGTTCCAGCCTACCGATTGCCTTTGTGGGTACTCGGATTCGTGCTGTGTGTGGTGGGCTCCGTGTTGGACTTTGTGGCGTTCGGATTGGCCCCACAGAGCTTGTTGGCTCCCTTGGCGGCACTTACACTCGTGTGGAATATGATGCTCGCACCATGCTTTAATAAGGAGAAACTCAGCAAGAAGGATATCATATCAACGTTGATTATTTTCCTAGGTGCTACGATCGCGGTCGTATTCGCATCTCATGCTTCACCATCGTACAACCTCGAGATGCTTCTCGCTCTCTACAGAGACCCGCTCACTATCGTGTACTTCTGCGTGGTTTTCCTGACAGTAGTCGTTCATTATGCAGCGATCAAGATTGTGGATACTTTTTGTCTGATGAGCAAGCGACACCGACTTATTCAGGTTGGAACTCCTGCTCTCTGGGCTACTGTACGTCTGGTAGGGTATGCTGGTCTGGCTGGAACGTTGGGTGGTCAATCAGTGTTATTTGCCAAATCAACAGCTGAGTTGCTGAAAGGGGTGTTCAATGGAGACGCTAGCTGCTTTGTGCACTTCCAGACGTATCTCATCGTCCTCGCACTGGCCGTATGTCTTATCCTGCAGATCCGCTACTTGAATGGTGGTCTTGTACATTACGACGCGCTTTCAATGGTTCCAGTGTACCAAGCTTACTGGGTGATCAGTGGTGTACTCGGTGGAGTGATCTACTTCCAGGAAATTCGTTCCTTCTCAGTCTTACAGGCAGTTATGTTTGTGTTGGGTATCGCCATCAGCATTTTCGGTGTCGTTCTTCTCTCACGTCGTAAACACGCGCCAACAGTGTCGACTACTAAGGGCAAAGTTGAACGTGGTTTCAGTTTTACTTCACCTTCAGACCTCAAGCAAGACTCCAAAAGTCCAGACCGCCCGACACGCACGCAGGGAAGCTCTCAGGCTGATGTTGTTGTCGAACATGAAGGAGGCACAGATACAGCTAGAGAACATCTCAGCTCCATACTGGAAGCTGTAGGTGAAGAAAGCAACACAGAAGAGTCAGAGGCTGAAGACAGCAGCACTGACAGACGCAGTGACACTGAATTGTCCGAGTACGCCAACCATCAAGCTATTGACAATTACTTGGACATGTCGACGACAGTGGGTCTGTATGAGATTTTGGGTGGTTTGGGGCTGCGTTCAACAGAGAACGGTCTGCTGAGTCGGCGTATGTCAAATCGGTATGTACTATAACATATTATGTTGATCAGTTCCGTTAATACTTGGCTAATATGTTGATGTTTAACAGTCCCTCACGACGACAATCACGCCGCAGTGTAGATGATATTGAAGTGGGTTTACCCGCTGCCACACTTGCAGCTAATTCACTCAAACCTTCATTACCCAAGCGCCGCTCCATTACATTTTCAAGTTATCAATCGACTTTTACGAAAGACAAGAGCAAGAAGGACGATACCCCGCCCAAGGACATGGTGTAAGACCATCCAGCTAGTTTCCAGTAGTTTTTTCCTTTTATATTAAAATAAATGCTAATAAGTTAGGTACTTCGTAATAAATGAAGTAGTTAATTTATTTATTTATTTAGAGAAATATTCACAATAATTGGTTGTCTGCAGCATCAGGTATCATGACAAATGTAGAGCCAACTGATGTCTTACGTTGCTTATGGACTCGCAACGGTGCAACTGACCCATGACGAAGCACATCACGGTCGTTAGTACTACTCTCTCCACCGCGTTTAAAGGCTTGAACATCTTGCTTCAGCTCGTTAACAGCTCGTAATAAAGCTTCATTTTGCAATGCCAGTTGTAACACCATTCCTTCTAACAGCAAAGTGTTGGTACTAGGACTATCCCGAACTTCACGGTTTTGACTTGCAGACTTTTCAGTATATTTTGCTCTCGGGAACCGTCGAGATGAAGAGTTCTAACAGCAAAGTGTTGGTACTAGGACTATCCCGAACTTCACGGTTTTGACTTGCAGACTTTACAGTAAAATTTGCTCTCGGGAACCGTCGAGATGAAGAAATCTTCTTACTGCAATTTTCATCTTCACTTTTATCTTGCTCAGGAACCAGCTTCATAGTCAAATTCGACATGTCAGCAGGTAACACCGTGCTCTGCATCTCCACTGCTCTTCTTCCCTTAAATATTAACGTTAATCCATGTGAAACAAGGTTTACAAGCTTTGCACCGACTTCTCGACCATAAACAGCCGTCTGAAACCACAGATCCAGATGCACTGGGGCAGCTTCAAGTCCATCATCATCTCTACCCATTCGGAGCTGTGATTGCATTTGATCCGCTTCAATATCCCGTTTAGCCTTGACATATCCTTCGTAGATAACCACCAGGAAGAGATTGGAAGCAACGAAGACATTAAATAGCAGAAAACAGGAGAAGAGGAGGGTACGTAGAGTTGAAGTGCCTGCTGCATCGTGACCAATTTGTCCAGAAGATATCGATGAGAATCCAAGTAACGAAGAAACTCCTGCGCCTCCGCTTCCAGTCTGAAGTAAAACTACTAATAGCGAACGTAAAGCCTCCGGTAAACTCTGAAAAAGAGACGACTGTGCTCCTAGCACTACAAGACAAGCGCTAGCATACCCAATGGCTACAAGTGCTATCAGCACGATCAACACGAACAATTGAGGTGCTGCACAAACAAAGCCTCCGGTAAACTCTGAAAAAGAGACGACTGTGCTCCTAGCACTACAAGACAAGCGCTAGCGTACCCAATGACTACAAGAGCTATCATCACGATCAACACGAACAATTGAGGTGCTGCACAAACCACTGCTCGGACTAGTAAATCCACGTGGAAAGTAACTCGCAGCATGAGCAGCAACTCAATCCAAGCGAGACAAACACTAACACTCAACGCAAGTTGAGCAGCACGGAAGGTCTCGGTATAAGGCCTTAAAGGTACGAATCTATCCGAGTCCATGGGCAATTCGGAAGGTCTTTTTACCAATGCAACCAGTCGAAGTAACCACGTAATGACATAGCACAACAATCCAAGCAGCCGTACACTAGCTCCATGACGACGATGTAGAGGACTTGGTCGTGTCTTCCGTTTCGCTTTGATCTTCTTGAGATTCGATCGCTGCCAAATCGCTTGGTGCTGCCACTGACGAGAGTGAGAACGTGCTAGTGCCAAGACTTCATCCAGGAAGAAATACGCGTAAAACACTATCACAATGAGGTGACACGCTGAAGTGATCCAGTGATCCCCATCAAACAGAAAACTGCTTGTGAGAGGAGCCACTCCAGCACTTAACGAAGCGATAGCTCCGCCAGAAGCAGGAAGTTCCACTAGAAAGCGTAGTGTGATGAGATGCCGGACCATTACATTGTACAAACTCAGATCTAACATGACAGCGCGTGTCTGGCTGTCAAGGTATCTGTTGGTTCTTAAAGTCTCTAAAATGCTCGAAGCTTGAACTCCATTCGAGCGAGGGAGAACAACCGAGAACGCTGGGGCAGGAAGCGAATATTGGGCTGTAGAGACGGACATCGTGGAGAACAATGCCGACCTCTCCATAGCTGTTGAAGTGTCATTAAGTCCTTTGAACACATACGAATCTCCATTTGATACTGAAATCGTCTCCTTTGTCTCTGTATCCATTGTAAAATCTCCATCACTCGAACCGAAACAGTAGTAGGCGTTATCAATAGTATTGTCTAATTCACTTGAGGAAAAGAATGAAGTCACACGAGAAGAACAGTTGAAACTTTGAACACGGAGTTGACCAATACGAATACCACCAATAATTCGGTTGGTTTTAACAGTAGAAGACGTTGATAAATCCGAGTAACTGACGGCAAGAAATGGTCCTTGTAGCCATTCGACAAATTCTTGAGTATTTGTGACGTCTAGAAACGTTTTGGATTTTTGTGATGATGAAATGAACGGTGTGTCAAGATACTGCGCTACAAATGGCTCAATATTAGTACTTGCGCAGGTTTTACATGGCTTATGGTCACGTACATGTAGTAGCCCGCATAAGGCGATAGAGTCGATCATGCGCGTAGCCATGTAGTGTGCTGTATGTAAAAATGACAAGAAAAAGTATCTGCAGTGCAATCGCATGGAGCTTCGAGCGCGCACTCGCTGTACGTCGACGATGGATCAGTGTCACTACATGACGTCGGCAAAGTGTTTGCAATTGAGCGACTTTTTGTCCACTGCTGCTATGTTTTCGCCACCTGAAACGTGAAAATTAGTTCACAGCTTCACAATTATAGCGTCATTTCATGCTGTTTACCATCTCTGCAGTTCAATTACAGCTGAAATACTCGAAATCTCTGTCAGTTCTTCAAGTGATTGTGCTACTTCGATGCTCCCGCGTGGTCGTCGATGAGTAGGAGTTGTAGAAGTTGAAAAACTTGATTGTAATCGATGGTGCCAAGTATCTGACGACTCTGGCGACTGCTTGTCCATCTGCTTCCTGTCGTCTCGATCATCGTGAGCCACGTCACTGCTACTTATCGTCTCCATTGCATCCGCTGGATCTCGTAGACGCTGTAATTGCAACGACAAAGCACTTCCTCTCCGCCGACTAGCAGCATCATCATCTCTCATTCCATTCACTAACCGAGCACCGTCACAGCAGCACTCGAATTGAAATCACTTGAAAGGTCTACGAAACGAACACTAGAAATACTACCAAGCAATGTAAATTAAGGCAGAACCGACGCAAACACTGTCCGTCTATAGGAATATATAGGGAAGCCACTGTAGCAGCTTGTTGAATTTCATCTATTTGCCTGTAGAGTGACAACCCAGTCGTGTCCTCTAATCTGCGGGCGATAGAAATGATGCGAGCGTGCCAAAGAACATCAAGATGATGGAGAGTCCGGCAAGTCCCGTGTTGAGCGCGATCTCACCCTTCGACAGGCGGTGAGAGAAGAGCTTGAGGTAACACACACACGGCAGGAAGACCGACACGAGCATAGCGAAAAAAGCGCCAAGGAACGACGTCACACGCGCGAAGTGAGGCACGAACAAGGCACAACACAGAGCTCCCATCCCGAGTGTTGTCCGGATAAACGCACGGTAAAATACCAAAGGTTTGCCCGGTTTGTTCCGTGCAGCAGCGCGCTTCTGGCTCGGAGAGAGTAGAAACTCTTCTAGTGCCAACGCGATGGGGTGAAGCGTGATAGCGATTTTACTCATGGGGTTGAGTGCAATTGTCCACACTACCGCTTGAGTCAACGCACCGGGATACGACGCAATGAGGTTCAGCGTGATCTCCTTCTGAGTCGTAACGCCGTACATGAGGTAACCAGCAAACTCAATAGCTCCATACACAATCCCCACAATGAGGTATGAGAGGTTGAGTACGCGAGGGTAGTCAGCCTTGTTGGCCATAGAGCTGCAAATGGACGGGAAGACTGAGTGACCACCGAACGCCACCATTGTCAGTCCAATCGCCAATGGAATACGCTCCAAGTCGCCGATCACTTGAAGAGGCTGTGGGTGCAGCAAACTGCCTGTTTGATATCCCGGAGCTTCGATATCCGTCGCAAAACCCACGTAAAAGATTGCGTAAAGGCAGAAAAACGACGACAAGATGCCTAGAAGACTGAAATACGACAGCATGGACATGTGCGTCGTCCACATAGACGGCATGATGAGGATGAAGGCCATAATTGTCAACTGCGTCTCTGTAAATGACGGGATCAGTGCTGCTAACGTGTCACCAACTGCAAAGAAACACAGTAAACAATGTCAGTCTCGCCTCTTTCTCTACATTTCTCAATCTCCCACTTACTCAGTACGTTAAACATGGCACAGGCCGTGAAAAGCTCAGCAAAGAAAGTGACGCCAATGACGACTCGTCCTTTCGTGCCGAATGCAGCTTCTCCAATGTCAGGGTACGTAGTCATTCCTTCCTGATAATCCCGCCAATGACGACTCGTCCTTTCGTGCCGAATGCAGCTTCTCCAATGTCAGGGTACGTAGTCATCCCTTCCTGATAGTCTAGACATTTGCCCAATAGTTTCGCTGTGTGGTTTGTCACGAGCGTAAAGAAGAGGAAGAGCGGCGCACCAATGAGCCAACCACTCGAACGCAGAGAGAAAGGACTGGAGAGTACCCCTACTCCCAGCAGCACGTTAATCGCATTGAACACAGCGTCTTGGAAGCTGCTAGTGCCTTGAGCGGCTGTGGTGGGGCCGGTGCTGCTGGCTGGAGACCAGAGTAGTTCACTCTGCTGTAGAACTTGCTTTCTGTCAGTGTATGGACTGCCGAGGGTGGGCAGTCGACGAGGTGTAAGAGGCAAGGGCGACCTGTGAATTAGCAGTGAAGGAGGTACGTTTTAGTGAATATTACGACGAATTAAGAAGGAAATAGCGACGTACCGAGCTTCCAGTCCTTCCTCGAAAGTGGCAGGCCAGGACGGAGCTGCGTCTTGGCCCAAACGACGAGCACGAGTCACGGAAGGTGAGTATGAAGGTAGAAGAGGCTGCTGTTCGCCTCCAATCGACCCCATACTTAGTCCAAAATGAAATGAGCTCGTGACGCTGACGTCGCTAATTAGAAAGTAATGAGCAGAGCCGGTCTCAGCAATAAAACATGGGTTCTGAATATAGACGACGGTGATGGGGAAACCTGATTGGGTGGCCAAGGGTCATCTCGATATGTTATTGGCTGAAATGGTAGCGTCTCAGCAGAAAGATCACGTCCAAAGTAGTATAAATATTGTCCAAAACAGTGGTCTTGCATCAGATTCGACCGTATCCATATCCTTATATGCGTACCAAGTTGGTACTACCAACCACTTAGACTTCCGCATGACAGTACGAGCAAGTTACATGAACTATGTGAGCAAGATAACATGTAAAGCGTCAGATCCAGCAATTGTACCAATTGACTAAATACGGAGCAAAAAAGCTCAAGTTTTACACGTCGCAGACTGTTTAGGAGTGTTCTAAAATTAAAAATTTGTTTAATTAACCACTTCCTGCCAATCATTTTCGATCTCGCTAAAACAAATGCCTCGCGGACCCAACATCCTCGTCACTGGAACGCCCGGCACGGGCAAGACGTCCATGTGCCAGCAGCTCGCGGTACGCTCTATCCCTCACATCTTGCACTGCCATAATGTGCATTGTCTTGCGCTTCTCGTCATCCATTTCTCATTTAAAATTGACATCTACAACCTTGAAATCCCCACAGGAACGATCGCAACTGCTGAGTCACCTGAATGTCGGCGACTTGGTGCGTTTTTCTCGACTTGTACTGCGATTTTTGAGGCCGTTTAAAGCCGACCACTAAGCTTAAGTCTAGTAGATACTCACTGCAATGTGGCGTCGCTGTAGGTGAAAGAGCGTGGGTTGCACAACGGCCGCGATGAGGAGTTTGACTGCTTCGTGCTGGATGAAGACAAGGTCTGTGATGAGATGGAGGACATGATGGCCGAAGGCGGAAAAGTGGTGGACTTTCACACGTGCGACTTCTTCCCGGAGCGTTGGTTCGACCTGGTGGTGGTACTTCGCGTGGACAACACGACGCTCTTCGACCGTCTGCAAAAGCGCGGTTACTCGGAGAAAAAGGTGGCGGAAAACGTCGAGTGTGAGATCATGGAAGTTGTGCTGCAGGAGGCGCGTGAGGGTTACGCGTCTGAAATTGTGCAAGAGCTGTCGAGTCGTACGGTCGAGGACATGGAGAGTAACATCGAGCGTGTGCTCATGTGGGCACAGCACTGGATGGCACAGCACGCAGACGATTAAAGTAAGTTTTGTGCTTCCTCTGGGTCTTACATGAGTAAGAGATGAGATTTGAGTTGGCGAAGACAAACAAGCAGTACGCTTTGTAATGTATAGAGGGGACTTTATAGTCCTAAGCGGTGCTGCGTGATTGTTAATAGAAGCCTCCGCAGCGAATTGAGTCCTTGACAGAATCACGTCCTTGGATTGACGTCATGATGGGCGAAAATGGGGCCGCAAAGTTTGTATTTTTGACCCTGGCTAAGGTTGGCGTGAGTGAACGAGGTGCTGATACTTGACAGCTCTTTAGTTGGTCTAGCATCGTGCGTTGAGACGTGCCTTCCAAAACGATATTTTCTACAGCGTCCCGGGCCTTTTTTCTCTGTAAACACAGTAGTTTAGTTAGTCACTACTGTAGTATTGGCTCTGTTTGCTGGTGACTGACCGGAACCTTAATTGGTGATACAGGCAGTGACCAAGCTGCTTCAGGACTACCTACTTCTCTACTCACTCGCTACAACAAAGCATTAAAACACGTCAGCCTCGATAAGAAGGGAGATACTAACTCATACAACGTACCCGTTCGGACGGATATAAATCTGTAGCACGAGCAACATAATCACTGTCGGTGCGCGTGTAGTCGTCTGGTAACTGGTGTGTGATGTGATTCACCTTGTCTGCCAACTGCCTCCTCTTCTCACGTAAAAGCCGCCGTTCGTCTACTGAAGCTGGAGATCGAGTTTTTGCAGGATCAACTGGTCCAAGTTCCTTACTGAGTTGTGCATGCTGAAGTCGCAACGAGTCGCGGAGGTTTGCAGGATCAGCAACATATCCAGGAGCTGGACATTTCCACCAGTCCGTTAGCTGGTCGACCTTGGGGATATCGTTCAGTCTTTCAATCTCACAAGGTTCAAACTTGAGACTTTCGAGTCGCTTGTCATTCAGCCGTCGTGCAAACAGTGCAGACTTTGTCGGTGAACCGCAACAGGTCGCACGAGGATGAAATTGTAAAGGTGAAAGATCGAGTTCTTGCTGTCTTGGAGTGCGAACAAAGGCACCGCTACGACGATGAGAGTCTCGGAAGACTTTGTCAGTTCGTCCAAATCGTGCATCACAAGAGAAAGGTGGTTCAATTGCCAATCCAAGCTCTCGTCGATCTTGCTTTCGTCCAGCTAACAACTCGGTTCGATTGGCAAACTTCGGCTACAGGTATGTATACAAAGAAGGAATCTGTCAGAAGAATACAGCAATTATCCACGTGAAAATATCGATAGTACAGCGCACCGTTCCCAACCAGTCGGGAGGAATTATAACATCCAGTGTAGCCATGATGAAACAGCTAAGGTGTATGGATCTGTGTTTGAGATCCTTGAATGAACTACAGATATGTTACAGCCAGAGCTTTCAACAATGCGATTAGTTCCACAGATTAACTACAATTTTCATAATCTATAGTGTGGTCGTAGCTTTTTCTGACAGCTTCGCCCAGTCCACGAGGAAAGTCCTGCTTTTTTATAAAAATAGTTGGCTCAGACGTCAAAAGGAGCTGTAATTAACGGTATCAGCGTCTACATAGTTTTGGATATAACAGAGCTCTTCACTTATGTGGTTTTGAGATTTCCATGCACCAGGTACGTCAAGACCTCACTGGGCTGTCACCTAGGAGGTCTATTTGCCTGAGCATTTAAAAACCCACACGAATCCAGGCTACACCACACAGAATTCAAGACAAGGACGTCACCACAAAGCCTTTAATGCCACATTATTGCGTCTGCCTGACTACCTCGCCTTTCCAGCGTGCATCTTGGCAAAGTCCTCTTTCATGAAGGCCAGCGCCTGTGCCACATCGTCCACAACTTGATACGCTGGGTGCTCGTCATGGTTCTCCGGTCCATTGTGCATGCCTGTCAAAGTCAAGACCGATTTCCACCTGCCCCCAGCCTCATTAGCGCCGCAAATGTCCGTCTTGGGGTTGTCTCCTACCATGTAGATACGCTCTACATCTTCATGTTGGGCGTCGATCAACGTCTCAGCAAACTCGAAAGACGTACGCTGCGGCTTGCCAAACAGCGTTTTCTCCAGTTTATGACCCGTCGTGCGAGTATAGAGATCCTCCAGCACAGCATGGAACGCTCCAGCTCCATAACGTGGCAAGTGGAACTCACCCACGTACTGGAAATCCGAGCACGCCGAGTAGAGAGGAATGTGCTGGCGTTCCCCGTTCCCATCTCCTTCCACCGTACGCTGTCCCAGCAGTCCGTCGGGTGAGCACAAGACGTCCATGACGAGCTGCAATTCCCGTCCCCAATAAATGGGGTCAATGAGCACAAATACCGCCGCGAACGGCTGCGAATCAAAGCGTCCGTCATGGTTCAGTGGCTGAGCCACCTTCACGTCCGGGTACATGGTTGGGAAGTAACGATGAAGCTCATCTACCGTCACCACGTGCTTGAAGCCATAATCGGCCATGACTTTCTGCAGCTCTACACCGTCTTTACCCACCGCCAACACCAGTTCATCTCTGTGTTTGGCTGCCAGGCCCCGCATGGGCGTGTGGCTCATACACACGCGCTCGGTGGGCACTGAGACGTCTCCACCCAGGATCTGCTCGATCTGCAAAGCCTTCGTGGCTTCTAGGTATCCACCGCCATTGGTCATGATGGCATAAGGAGTGTTAGTTGCTTTCAGTTCCTGAAGCACTTCACGAGCCCCCGGAATCGGCGTTTTGCCGCGGAGGAGGACGCCATCCACGTCAAAGACAACCCCGAATGTGGAGGCAGCGCGACGTCCAGCATTCCTGCTGCGAACGGACGTGGAGACTCGACGGAGGACGTTCATGGGCGTGAGGAGAGGGAGTAATGGAGCTCCTCGCCTTGGATGACTGATACGTGCGACGTCATTAGGACGCGTCAAGTGTAGGTGACGCGAAGGTACAGGAAGGAGGTCGCGCGAAGGTTGCAAATTGCGCATACATTGTAGCCATTTGAGCAACTCTGCGAATGTGCGACAGCGCCTGCTTGAACCGAATGGAAACTTGTGTTGTAAAGCAAATATATGGAAGTTTGTATGACCTATCATGGGATGTGTAATCCCCGCTGCGCTCGCGATAACAATAAAAGAGTTATTATAGGGTCTCACATATTGCGCACACTCTGTCGGCTCAGGTGGGGGACCCTCTGTCACTGCCTCGCCGTGACGCTGCGGGAACGCGCGGTGTTTTGATTGCTTTGCTCGCTCAAGCTTGCCAAAAGTGACCCTTTTACTGCCACTCGGTGCAAGCAGACATTATCGTGTGCTGCAGTTATTACATGTATTCATGCATCGGCATGCATTTGATAACGCGAGTACGGTGCACACTGTGTATACAGTACTGCACATCACACGTGCAACGCAGTTGCTCACTTTGCACAGGAGTTTAAAAGCCACAAGTTCCCAAGCCGGACGCTCAAACGACACCAAATATCGACTTCCACAGGGATACGAGTGAGACCCGGCTATCCTAATGACGTTTGCGCAAACTCGCATCTGTCTAAATCGATCAAACACTCATTACCTCCTCCCACTATCGCTAGTAGAAGTCTTACAAACCTACCTCTTTATACTGTTTCCTCTCTTCCATCATCCCATTCCATCTCACAGGTCGTCTTTCCTCTGCCTCACCGCCGGAATACGCCGCCTCCACAAATACTTCATCATTTCCGCATTTGCTTCCTCTGGCACGCATCGACAATGGCAACTGAAGCCCCGACACCCGCTACGCGCCGGCCGCTTACGCTGCCGGAGAAGATCCTGACGCACTGGGCCGTGGGTCTTACTAAGCCCGAGATTTCGCCTGGCCAGATGATTTGCGTCAAGGCGCAGTGGACGCTCGCTTGCGAAATTACTTGGAAGTCCATGGACAAGACGTACCAGGACATGGGCCGTCCGCGGATTTGGCGCAACGATCGCTTCTGGTTGGCCGTGGATCACACGGTGGACCCACGCGTGAACCACCAGCCGCGCCAGCAGATGATGATCAAGGCGTCTGAGGACTTCGCTAAGGAGGCCGAGCTCACCAACTTCCAGCCGCCCAACACCACCATTTTGCACACTGAGTTCTACCGTCAGCGTGCGCAGCCTGGACAGATCGTTGTGGGCGCCGACTCGCACTCGTGCAGTACCGGTGGCCTGGGCGCCTTCGCCATTGGTTTGGGCGCAGCCGACGTCGTCATGCCCCTCGTGACGGGCGAGACGTGGATCAAGGTACCGGAGACGGTGCTCATCGAGTTCGTTGGCGCGCCCCCGACAGGAATGGGCGGTAAGGACGTGATGCTGTACACTCTGGGTCAGCTTAAGTGCAACACAGTGGCGATTGGCCGCAGTGTTGAGTGGGGCGGCAACATCTCGGCGCTTTCGTGCGACGCGCGATTCGCCATCAGTAACATGACGGCTGAGTTCGGCGGCATTGCCGGCGTCTTCCCAGCAGACGAGCGCACGGCCGCGTACATCTCGAAGCGCCCGGACCACAACCAGGACGCGCTCTACTTCCGTGCCGACGAGGATGCCCAATATGCTGAGAAGTTCCAGATTAATCTCGACAACCTCGAGCCCCAGGTAGCTCTGTTCCCATCCCCTGACAACGTCAAGCCCGTGTCAGAAGTCGTTCCTCGAGCCCCAGGTAGCTCTGTTCCCATCCCCTGACAACGTCAAGCCCGTGTCAGAAGTCGTGGGGATGAAGCTCGACGGCTGCTTCATTGGTGCCTGTACTACCGCGGAGGAAGACCTAGTGCTCGGTGCTTTGGTGCTCGAGGCTTGCTTGAAAAAGGGCATGAAGCCCACTGCGGAAGGCCAGCGTCGTGTGACCCCTGGCAGTCAAATTATCGTTGACAACCTCAAGAAGCACGGTTTGATCGAGGTGTACGAGAAAGCTGGCTTTATTGTGGGTGCTCCTGGATGCAGTTTCTGTCTTGGTATTGCTGCTGACGTTGCTGGAGAGAACGAGGTGTGGCTCAGCAGTCAGAACCGCAACTACCGTAACCGTATGGGCAAGGGCTCCATTGCTAACCTGGCGTCGGCTATCACGGTGGCTGCTTCGAGTTTCACCATGGAGGTCACGGACCCCACGCCGTTCTTGGCGCTGATTGACTTTGAAAAGTTCACCTCGGCTGTGCCCAAGCGCCCGTCGGTTCCCATATCAATTGCTGAGGTTGAACCGGAGCTTCCTGTGGCTGGCGACACCTCTGGCGATTCAGACGCGGAGGCCGCCGCTTCCCTGGAAACTTTCTCGGGATCAATTAATGGTCGCGTCCAGGTGTTCGGTGACAACATTGATACTGATGCCATTCTTCCGGGTGAGTATTAATGGTCGCGTCCAGGTGTTCGGTGACAACATTGATACTGATGCCATTCTTCCGGGTGAGTTTCTGTGCGAGAACGACATGGAGACGCTCGGCAAGGTCGCTTTCTTGCACACGAACCCGGATTTCCGTGACAAGGTGACGCAGGGTCAGAACGTTGTCGTTGCCGGCCACGGTTTCGGTTGTGGTTCTTCGCGTGAGCAGGCTGTGACAGCTATGAAGGGCGCAGGCGTGAAGGCTTTGATCGCGCGCTCGTTTGGCTACATTTTCTCGCGTAACTATCAAAACTTCAGCTTGCTGGGCATCCAGCTTGACGACGACCGTTTTTACGAATTGGCCAAGGAGAACGCGGACATTACAGTCAACATGACAGGACGCACCATCGAGGTGGGCGGCGAAACCTTCCGCTTCAACATGTCTCTCTTCGAAGAGCGTCTGCTTGCTGGTGGTGGCATCATGCCGCTGTACAAAAAGTTCGGCAACCGTCTCTTCCGAGTGGCAGTGCAGGATCCCGCGGCCGACAAGACTAGCTGCGGTAGTGGCGGTGGCTGCTCCACGAAGGAGGAGGCTCCGGACTCGGCAGTAGCGGGCGCGTCGAAGGACCTTTCGTGGTAGATAGTTGGATGTCCGTAGTGGCGATAAGAGCGCCGGACGACAAATAATATAACTTGATGCATATTGGTCACCTTTGTTTTCATCATTTGGTGGTGCAAAAATCAATGCGCAATACTGATGATCCAGAGGCGATGTATTCGCTTCTATTTGCATGTGTTGGATCGCTTCCGCGGTCATGTTGAAAGGGTGGACGAAGTTATGCTAACGTTAGCCACTCTGCTGCTAAGGTTTACGAGTCGTAAGTTATGACTCATTGGGCGAGCACCACGAGTTCTATTTTGTAAATCCTCTTTGACAATTTTGTGTGGAATCTTCTTTAATAATTTTGTGATCTGTGCAGCTAATACGTTGTAGGCGAGAGTCTCCTAGGCTTGCTTGCACTCGGACTAATAAAATAACAACTCGGATACTAAAAATAAAAATGCAAAATGCTAGATTTATTTAGTAAGACACTTTGAATGTCTAAAATTAGGGACAGCTTGGCCGAGTGGTTAAGGCGATGGACTTGAAATCCATTGGGGTAACCCGCGTGAGTTCAAACCTCACAGCTGTCGATAGAATTTTATTGTTGGATCGGAGATTTGCTCCACTAATTACATTTTAGGGTGCAGTACCTAAAATCTCCTTACCGTGACCAACAACATACACTACGATTGGATGCATTATATAGAAACGTTTCTGACCAATAAGGATGGTGTTGAACGCACATGTAAAACGTAGCTGACCAATAAGGAATGCGTACGTCACCTCGATTTAAAGCTACTGGTATTGTTCATCCTTTACTGTTACCTCGCGCGCTGTCCAAAATGTTGCTGTCTTGTTGCACTGCTGATGAAACTTACTTTAATATTAATGAGTTGGAATATCGGTACGGATAGGAGAGGCAACAAGTGTAGTGCGTGAGCATTCGTATCTTCGATAGACCTAGAAACAAGGAAAATGTGATCCTGAGCAAACATGCGATAAGAAACAGTGAGGTGTTGGTGCTGTACACATTAAGTGAATTCTATTGATTATTTGGAAAGCACTGACCAGAAGGCATCCTGCGAGAGCTGTACGTTCGCGACTGTCCTCATACGACGTTTGCCCTGCTTTTGTTTGGCCAACAGTTTTTTCTTACGAGTGCTGTCACCACCTCCAACGGTTTTACCCGACTTGATCAAAACGTCCTTACGGTAAGGTGCAATTCGCTCCTTGGCGAACACCTTACCACCTAACGCTGCTTGAATGGAGATCTCGTACTGCTGTCGGTCGATAACACGCTTGAGTTTCTGACACAGTGCACGACCGTCGGGCGTGGCTTTGCTTCGATGACACACAAAGGAGAGTGCGTCCAGCACCTTTCCATTAATCAGCAAGTCTACCTTTACAATGTCGGATTTCTGTGGCTCAATTTCACGGTAGTTCAGCGTTGCTAAATGAAGTCAAGAACCACAATACCACCGTTAGATAATGACAGCACAATAAACTGTTAGGTTGAGGCAGGAAACTTACCATAACCGGAGGAGATAGTCTTCAACTCGTTGTAAAAATTAGTGACGACCTCTTGCCACGGGACATCAATAGACACAATCACGCGTTCATCTTCCAGATATACGAGGTTGGTCTGAATACCTCGTTTCTCCTTAGCAAGCGCAAGCACAGGCCCCAAGTATGAAGCTGGGGTAATGATCGACGCCTCCACCATAGGCTCTAGAATCTCATAGTGCTTGGTCGACTCAGGGAAAGCACCAGGAGTCTCCACCGACGTCTTTTCTCCGTTGGGATCGATCACAGTGTACGGCACCATTGGCGCTGTCACCATAACTTGCATACTCTGTTCATCCGAAAGGCGTTGGTGGAAAACCTCCATGTGCAGCAAACCCAAGAAACCACAGCGGAAACCCATACCCAACGCCCCACTGGTCTCCTGCTGAGCTGTCACACTAGCGTCATTCAACGTGAGCTTCTCGATGGCTACACGCAACTCATCGAAGCTGCACTCATCGGTTGGATACATACTCGCGAACACCATACTACGAGCTTCTTGGAATCCTGGTAGAGCCTTTAAATCTGCCGAGGCAGCTCCTTCACGGAAGAAAGTGTCACCTACTTTCGCTTCCGTCGTCGTCTTCATGCCCGCGATAATGTAGCCAACCTGACCAGCATACAATCCCTGGGTTTTAAAACGTGCAGGCAGTAGTAAACCTGTTTCCTGAACTTCGTGCTTTGTCTTCTGGTGTGCGCTATAAATCTTGTCACCTGGGAATATCGCACCGTCTACCACTTTCACAAGACAAACTGTGCCTCGGTAGTCATCGTAGTACGAGTCGACGAGCAGACATCTCAGTGGAGCTTTAGTATCACATTCCACAGGTGGCGGCAACCGCTTTACCACTGCAGGGAGCACATCTGCAATGCCTTCTCCGCTCTTGGCTGACGTCAGCAGCACCTCATCTGGGTCCACATCCAATAGTGAAGATAGACTCAAAATACTGTCGTCCACCTCAGCGTGGGCCACGTCGATCTTGGTCAGTACCGGCACCACAAGAAGGTTTCTCTCTTTAGCAGCGTAGTACGTAGCCAATGTCTGGGCCTGAATACCCTGCGAGCAGTCCACCAGTAACAAAACGCCTTCACAGGCAGACAGTGAGCGGTTCACCTCGTAACTAAAATCCACGTGACCCGGAGTGTCCACCAAATTGAGCATGAAAGTCTCATCCGTCTCAGCGTCATAGTGCACCATAGACGCTGTCTGAGCCTTTACAGTGATGCCACGATCTCTCTCCACTTTTAAATTGTCGAGAAACTGGGCGCTTTCACGCTCTTTGCGCGAGATATTGCCACTCGTCTCCAGTAATCTGTCTGCTAGCGTCTACATGCCCAAAATAGACATTAATATTAAGGTTTTAATTCACATCTGCAAGTACAAAGAATACAGTAAAGAGACTAAATTCGACGTTTTAGCATAACAACGCACCGATTTACCATGATCAATGTGCGCCACGATGCTAAAGTTGCGGATGCGCTTGGGCTCGAACTCCTCCAGACGCTCGGCCATGTAAGGACCCACTGAAGCCGGCGACAACTTCAGCTCTTTCTTACCATCTTTGGACGCGGTAGCCATCGAACGCGCACGTAGCGCGCGAAGCAGCGGCCGACGACGCAGTCCCAGCATTTCCCGTAAAGTGTTGATCAAATGTATGTGTGGCTGCGCGTCTTATGTTGCACCAGTGTTTTATGTTGCTCGTAGTTTTATCGAATTATGAACAACATAAGTGGGTTTAACTTGAGGATGGGCAGTTCCGACGCTCCGAACCTCAATTGAGACAGTGAAGAATGGACCTCGCGGCGATGAACGTCGAGCTTAAAGAGCTTTACCACGAGTTCGGCAGTGATGAGAGCACGTTTCTAAGCGATGTGGAGCTTGAGTTGCCGGATCTGGAGCTGTTACTTCCTTCAAACGACTTAAATGACGATATGTTAGCGTCTTTACTTCCAAGTGAAGAACCGAGTGAATCTGCAATGGAAATTCAAGAGTCAGAAGAATCTCTGGCCATGTCAGTCAATGACGAGTCACAATTGACTCAAGAACAGAAGGAAATGGAGTTCGCAGCGCGAGAAATTACGTTTCTAGAGGCTCAGCGAGATTTTCTGCAGTTTAAAGCCAAAATGGGTCTTGAAGATGGAGAAATGCAAGAAGAAAGTGACAAAAAGACAAAGAAACACGGTCATAAGGAGAAAAAACTGCTCGAGATGGCTAAAAAGCAGCAGAAAAAGCTACTTGACGTCTTGAAACAACATCAACGCAGTATTGGAGACCTCCACGGACTGATGATGCAGGCCTCGCCACTCATCCACTACGTGAGTTAAGCTGGTGGTTCTTGATAGTAGAGTTTTTATATTGACGTCGTATGTATTGTAATTATGCAGAGAATGACGTTAATGACCCCAATGGAGTCGTACATTCGACTGAGTCGAGACCCAGCGGAACGCCGCAGCAAACTGCTTGAGATGAGGGACGAGAAACTCGACGCCGTTCGCCGGTTCATGGCAGTACAGTCGCGTGAAATTGACCCAACGCGCGAGTTCTTCTACGTGGACACTTTTGAACGTTTTGGCAAGTTTTACACTGTGGATTTTAGCGTCTCACTCGTGAGCGGCATGACAGTCGCCGAGGTGGCTGAAGTGATTCAGGACCAATTTGTTGTGCCTCGCGATGGTGTGTCTCGACTTTTAGGCTGCGTCAGTAATCGTACGTACTTTGATGGTTTGGTGGACACCTTTTTACACGCGCGCACTGTCGAGCGCGTGGATTTACCGGAACGCTCGTGTGACGGGCAAAGCTTCTTGATACAAGAATCCAACGCTGTTTTTTACATGAAGCAGTTTGCTGACGACGAAGTGGAGCAATGTGAAGGAGAGTCAGGCGATTTGACCGTCATGATGAGCGATTTCGTGGATGTGGATGAGCTGCACCCGTATCGGTCCCACAGCCGAGTACGCAAGGACATTTCGGTGGGTATTACACTTCAGCGACACGTTGGGGTTAATGGCGTGGAAGGTGTCGTCATGAAGCGTTTTTCCTTCGTTAAACATCATCTCGGACATCGAACCAGTAGAACGGAAGTGGTGAATACTATCTCGACACGAGTGCTACTGTGGGGCAAAGCTGTACGTCTCTGTATGGCAGAGCGCCGCCGACAGAAGCGAGATGCCCCCAAGCGCGTCTGGAACACCCATACGTTCCCACAGACGCCACGAACAACGGACATGACACTCCCACAAGAGTGACGTGTGCCAACGTCGTAACTTAAGTTCGTCTTCACGGATGGATGCCATTCATCTCGGTAGTTTTTTTAACATGTACATGTACGCATTGCGTATTAGTTAGACAATGCATGCATACAGACTGTATGAATTATATACTGTAATATTATAATTACAGTATATAATATTCTTCTTTTTCATCGTTGTGGTTGCAGTGAAGTTGACACATCCGCTTGAGCACTTCAAGGTCGTGCCGTGGTACATGTACTGTAGATATGATATATGTACCATGTATTCCAGTCTTGAATTTCCGTCCAAAGGGAACAAAAAGAGATACGGACGCTGCTATTATACTGTATCCCGAGAGCCCGTTCAAGCGCTCGGTTCCGCGGATTCGACGCGTCTGCATTATAAATACCGGTACTCAACTGATGTTTGAGCTTTGGAGTTCAAGCGCAGAGGATTTCAATTACCAAATCTTCTCAAGTAGACTGTTTTTGTTGTTGTTATTTTTTATTTTTTTCATTGCGCTTCCCCGTCTCATGCCGGCTTCCGATAGGAAATGTCGGCCGCGGAGGCCGCATGCCCCGCATCTGCCATGTGTCGAGTCCAGTGCTCGATGTCGCTGTCTAAATATTTGTAGACCTAGTAGTCATAATATTATTGTCCTCTTTTGGAGTAGTGTCCCATGTCACTCTTCTCAAGTAGACAGGAGTAACGTGGCAGCAAGAACTAGATGGTTGGTGCTGGAGCTGCGAGCCGTAGATGACGCGCCATGCCTATCTCGCTACCTTTCGCGTTAGACTCGACCAGGCTGATGCATGGTGGCAGCTCCACTGGTGCATGGATCCCTGAAGCCGGAGACCGACCATGTTTTCCCTTGCGGTGGAGAAGTAAAGTCGATTGCGGGAAGGCCCGACCATCAAAGTGAAAGCAATGTCGCGTTTCTTCAAGGCCATACGCTACAGCCGAAGATACATTCATGACTTATCGTATACATTGGAGACTCCACTGGTGGTGCGAGCTCCGGTTGGCGGTGCTTCAGCGGTTATTAATCATACAAAGTGCCACTCTTTGACTGAAGGAGGACATTTTCTGTATTCTCAGGATCTCCTCAAATCAAGTGTATCCTTGCAACGCGAGTAGCAAGGCGCAGAATTCTTACAAGTGCACATGTACAGTGTATTAACTCCCCAGTCTCGGAAACCGCGTTTGTTGGCAGGCAGGTACGGTAGGTATCCATCCCATAGAAACCCCGCCATCACGGAAGTGAAATCCGTAGAACCAACGCAGTCACTAGGCGTCCACCTTCCGTCACATTGTGTATGTACTTCGAAGTACTAGCTACTATAACGCTTACATTGGTGCCGCCACCACTTTCTTCGCATTTTGGTGCCGGGCTTCACCACCAATTTGACACGCTAAACCGATACATGAAGTCGTTCCTAATGCTTTGCAACATCCGACTGATCGTCATCAATGAAGGCTATTCATCATGTCGAACATGGGGTGTACATGTATCTAAGTCGGGCGAGATCCGGAAGCTTCAAGATGAGACTGCGGCACTGCGTCTCAGCGCTGAAAAAGCATACGCTTTATTGGAACCCTCTAAGCCTTAGGGGGTAAGGGCGTTGATGTTGCAGAGCTTCTCGTCCTCCTGATCAGATTTACTTGTCTTTTGACTGTATCCATTCATTGGAGACACATCGGCACGAATTCGGTGTGGCTCTACTGAAGCCTTCACTTGGCTACCTGTAACTATCAGTCGAACCAAGAACGCGCACAGCAGCTCGTCGCGTAGACTAGAAATCTTCACAAGACCGGATCTCCTCCGTCTCGTGTCACAGGCAGATTAACACGCGGCGATAACTATACATGTAGCCATACTCGCCACCGGAGTGGAGTGTTTGAATGGCGAGTAGTGATCCAGTCCAGCCCTCTCTGTGCACCAATGGACCCATCCATCCATCAACTTGACCTTGGTCGATTCCTGCATGGCCAGTACCACGAACGTCAACCAATGAGCCTCATTATGCGAACATCAGCACTATTAAATACAAAGTGCAGCACCTTCAGTAAAAAGCGTTTTGTCAAGTCGTGGTGCGTGGATTTTGGCAAGCAGTTACAGGATATTTCTCTCTATCGAACGACGTGAGTCTTGGAGGCAGCAGGATCCACTGTCATGACATCTGTGGGCTCGACAAGTGCAAACATCCCTCTCATCCTCAATATTGGGCATCATTAGACCTCACATTCACTCAGCACTGGCTTGCTTCTAACCTTTATTAATTCATACCCTTTCCAGTACGATTTCGAAGTTGTCGGTCTACTGTTGAAATCTCGCCCTTTGTCGAGTCAACTGGCTCAAGCACGCACGCTGCAACGTGGTCAAACAGCACCTGTCGAACGAGCTTTCGAGCCTTCTGGCGGATAACGAGTCTTGCCTCATCTTATCTTCGTCCTCGCGAAGCCTGTGCCACCACGCCCATTTTCATATAAAATTAGCTCATTTTTTGATACATTTATTAGGTAAGGTACCACCGCATAATACGAGCCCCTCCATATTATGTTCGTCAATACTTGTACTAAGTACAATGTGCAAGTTCTTAATTAAAAATTAAATACATGTATAATGGAAGTCATGATGGCAGCAATTAAAGATCGAAGCATTTGATGCACAGTGAGTGTACACTATAGCAGCGAGGTGACTGCCTGGCCGGCTGTAATGTTGGTGCTACTGTTTGGCGTCACTGCGAGTGGAGCTCCCACCCCGGCCTGTCCACGGCCTTCACCTGCTGGTTACCAGCCTGGTATGGCAAATGCAATGCCAGGAGGAGCGCGCGTGAGCGACGGGGCTGACCACCTAGAGGAGGATCCCCTGTCTGCCGTCTCACCTGCTTGTCAGTCAGTGAGCGATTCCTTTGTCATTTCAGAATTTGACGCCTCAAGCTCACAGCTTTCAACCTTAAAAAGCCATGGTCGCCATCTCCACGTCAATAAAGTCGGCCGACGTCGCACTAGGACTGAGCAACTCGCCCATCACGGGAGCCACCAAATGCAGGTACAAGACCGGCAAATGTACCAATGTCCGCTCCAGCAAACGCAACGGCCAGCCGCACCAACTCTGTCTGTACCACCGCGACAAGGCTAACAAGATCCAGCGCAAGTTCGACCGCCAGAAACGACAAGTAGCGCGCATCAAGAAGGCTCACGGCGACTTTAGTCCATCATGCATCTCCATGCTCGACATGGCTGCACTCTCCGGTCTCTCCTTTAAGGACGAGCCGGCCGTGTCCCCCGCTGGATCCTCCTACTCGAGCTCCTCTTCCATGTCTTTCTTGTCGGACGATATGCAAATGTACACGCCCGACTCGCTCGACTGCGAATTGCACGAAAGTTTGTGGAACGACCTTCCTGTAGCTGCTGCTTGTTTCTTCCCGGATGATTTACCGCTACCCACGAGCTGCCACCAAAGCTATTTATCCTCGGACGAGATCGACTTTTTGTGCTCTGCCATCCTCGAATGAGTGCACAATAACTTTTTCCCAGTGTATAAGGGAAAAGTGATCCAAGCCGGTGGCAAGTGCTGCTTTCGGAGTAAAAAAACAGTTTAGTTTAGAGAATTGTAGTGACGTCTGTATAAAGGTGAAACATGAACATGGATATCTATCAGCAAAAAACACCTTTACTTTTTTTAAATGTCCTCTGCTTCAATGTAATGTAAAATTAATTGTCAAATGATGATAATCAACAAGAAATGGATATCCTGCTTCAAGGTAAAGTAAAATAATTGTCAAATGATAGTCGTTTTCTACGGCGATATAGGACGGGAGATAAGAGATGGCTACACTACAATTGAAAAATGGCAACGGATGTCCCGATTTGGAAAGCTCTTTGTGGAATCGTCGCGGAGGTTTCAACGCAATTGGAGGTTTGCCACGCAAAAGCGGCACATTAGTAAGAGGCGTAGGTGTCTTGTGTCTTCAAGTGTGCTCGCTATAAAGCTTTGGGGTGTCCAGGACGCACCAGTGACGCCAATGAGCCACGGCACCTGCCGTCTTTTCTCCCCGTCTAACCACGAAACGCTGCATCAGGAATAGACTACAAGTACATTCGCACGGGTGCTCATCGTCCCGGTAGATGGAGATGCATCGGGCCACGGAGCCGCCGCCATCGCCACCGCCGGGAACAACCAGTGAAGCGATGGCACAGGCTTCAGCGGCGGCGGCGATACTAAGCGCTAATCAATTCAAGTTGTTATACCTCATCAGCGTCTACGCCGTGGCTTCCAACTCGACTCGACAAAACGAACGCTGGATTCGACATGTTCCGTTACTGGTACTGATGTTTGAAGGCATTTTGTGCGATGCCTTTGACTTTGACTACGCTCCAGCGTCCATGCGACTTTCCTTTAAAGGCAAAACACTAAGACGATGGATCAACTTTTCACGCGAAGGCAAAGCAGCAATTGACGATCTCTGGGCGTTGCGACTTATTAACGGCCTTAAGCTTTCTAGTGACGACTTCCAACCAATTACAGCGTACCAGGTATCTGTGAAAGGCCAATTGGCACTGCGACTTCTACCTCGGTTCTTCCAGGACACTGTAGATGCCTTCATTTATCCACCAGCTCCACTCGAGCGACGACTAATTGTCGTACGATATGATGGACAACACTTTGTGTTACGCTCAGGAGGTTACAGTAAACCCAGCAGCATCACCGAGAGTGACGATGTCTCGTACGTATCAAGTCCTTTCTTACCACAATGTCTTCGGTCACGAAGTGGCGGGTACTATAAAATTCAGGAACGGAGCAATGCCGACCGAGCTCAGGAATGCGCTATGGGGGCGAGTAGTATCACTAAGAAAACGTCTGAAGCAGTGACACTAGGAGACGTGTACGCGCTTATTGGGGAGTGGGTCCCTTTCGGTACAAACCAGATAGTAGCTCTAAATGAACGAATGGGGGTACTGGATCGCTGTCAAGGAGGGATCTTAACCAGCTGCGTGGATAGTAACCCAACCGACACGCAATTCCGTGTACCTGTGGGTCAAACTCAAGTGCGAGTTCTAGACTACGACTTTGTGCGGTTTACAAACTTTGAAGCGGAAAGTCATTTCCCAGAGACACCAGGAATTGTACAAGTGGAGAACTTTGGTATGCATCTCAATAGTGACGGCTCGTTAATTTACGGTATCAAAGTGGAAGCAATCATGGATCGGTTAGGTGACGACGTGGCTATTGACCATCTCTCTCGACTGTTAGTAGATGTCCATCAAGATTCGTCAATGCTAGTGAACGACCTTTTATCACGCTATCAGTTAAGTTTACTGGAAATGCTCTATCTTGGTGACTCTTTCCAGCGGAATAAGTACAATTGCATCCTTAGCAAACAGATTCACCCGAAACTACCCGCTCAAGCTTATGTGAGCGACTCTCGGATTGCTAACGAACTAGCTCAAGTGCTTGGAGACATCCACGCAAGTCACGATTTAACTCCAGATGATGTTCTCGTAGTCGGAAAAGCTGGCTGTTTATTTTCGGGGCCGAATGTCTTCCGATACGAGCACGTTTTTACAGCTTACGTGGGCTTAGTATGTCGCGATATCTTCATCAAGAACTTCTTTGCCCGTACGTTTGTATTAGACGCAACACTGAAAGAAATTCGCCAACTCATTCACAATGTACATCGTGAGCCAGCGACTGTGCTTTTAGTGCGCGAAAAGCTCTCAATTGTTTCAAAAGACACCATTTTACTAGCAGAAACCCTGGAATATCTCTTAGATTCGTTAGAAAATGTCGATCTTGCACCTACAGGGAACTTTGGCGATCGAGACGAATTAGAAGGAAGTGGAGATGAAATAATTGACGGAGTGAGAAGGAGAACGTTCCTTGGGGCATCAGAATCCGAGGTGGATGCTCGATTATTTCAAGTCTTAGCTTTGCCTCAATTAAAGGCACAAACTATCATGCGATGTCATGACTCAATTAAGTTAATGGAAAACACCATGTTGCAGCTTGAGCAGCTCCAGATGATTGCAGAGTCCACAGCAACAAATCAACTCGAAGTAGCGTGTACTCGCGTCAATTTAAACACCCGAGCTCTAATGACTGCAACAGCTATGCAAACGCGAATGTCAGTAACTCTAAACGCTTTGCAGTATTTCGTTGGTGGCATTTTCCTCTTTGACGTGATCGATCGATTGACTGGCGGCACGTGGAATGGCCATGTACCGGACTGGGCAATGACGGCACTTATTAACCCAATTTTGCACCATCCTTTCCTCTGGTGGGCGATCAACTTGGTCGCTATTGCGCTCTTTGTTGCACTGTTAGCAGCTTTTTCAAGTTGGCACGGTCGGTGTTCATTGGGTTGGTGTGAGGGTTCTTTTGAAGTCAACAAGAAGATTTCATTAGCGAGACTGGACGCTTTTCTATCAACGCGAAGTGTTCAAAGCATTGCAGCTGTACGTAAAATGGCTACAGGAGCAGCGAAGACGAGTCGATTCCGACTGATGAAATGGCAGGAGACGGACAAAGTGCTTTGGGGCGGTATTCTTCCTGAAATTGAACTGTCTTTTGATGACAAACATGAGTTTCTACTATTTGTGTCCTTACGTTTCGACGGGAAACACTCACCACGAATATTAGAACACGAATGCTATCACAAATTTCTCGAGATTTTCACACGTGCAGAAATACTTAAGGAAAACCCACTGCCATGAACAGAAGAGCTAACAACACAAAGCTAATTATTGCGCTAATGGGATAGCTGCTAGATGGAACTTCTACAACTGATGCCCTACACCAGCACAGCGATCATGAATTTCTGCTGTTTTGCTGCTGAAGCCGCCACCAAAGGCAGTGAATTCCACAACCCCAGAAGCAGGAAAGAAGAATGGGTTGTACTACAGACGACCAGACTATTTAAGCTGTACTACACGAACGATCGTGTCGTCACAGCACAATATGACAATATAACAAACGTCGATCTTTGCATGTTGTCTTCTTGCAATATTTGTGAAATAATAAAGTCAGTACATGTACCGGTATTCTTTCGTTTCAATACCGGTATCAGAAAACTAGCGAAAGAAGATCGTAATCAATCCAGTGATTGCAGAACTCCATATCGTACTTAGCTACAGTATTCATGTTGTCCTTTCTAAGTTGCGTGTCGCGACCAGGACCTCCTTCATTTGGCAAAAAGCTTATTCATGTTGTCCTTTCTAAGTTGCGTGTCGCGACCAGGACCTCCTTCATTTGGCAAAAAGCGTAAGAAAGCACAACATGAGCAGTGCTAAGTACGATATAGCGAGTCTGTTAAACTGTCCGTTATACCAGGAACCAAGCGACCAGCAGCTTCCAGGACTCGCCATCGTTCCCCAGCAGAGAAACAGCCAATTATCTTCACCTGCTCCTGAGGAAAAAGCAGATTTTGAGAGTCCTATCAATGGAATCACAGTCAAAACGCTTAAGCCAGAGAGTCAGAAGGCCGTTAAACGTCGAGCATCTGAGTGTGAGGACGAAGATGACGCACCGAATACGGCCATATCAGCTAAGAGATGTCGAGAGAAGTGGCGTAAACCCACGTATCTCGCCCGCAAGGTGAGACTAGAATTGAAATTTGTGACGTAGCAACTTGATAATAATTTTATTATTGTATTTAGGAGGAGAAATGTGAGCTGTTGGTGAAAATGAAGGAGCTGGAGAGACAGATTTCGTTCCTGCAGAATCGAAAGAACATCGTCGCATGGCAGGAGAAAGATCAACATCAGATCGAGACGGAGATTGACAATAAAGTACTTTGCAATTTAGTGAAACAGCAATATTTGTGTGTGTTGTCAGCACAATCAGCTCTGTCGGAGCTCACTCAGTCTGTGAACAACCGCTGTCCGATCGAGGCTTACATCCACTTACTTGGTGACTGGACAAAGCGGACTGAGACGCTCACGAGTCTCCAAGCGCAGCAATGTAGAGATGCGAAGGTGATGGTTGAGAAACGGACGCAGTTTATGGCGGAAGCTCGAGAGTACAATGAAAACGCGCAGTTTGTGGATGAAATGGGCGATTTCTGCTCCGTCCGCTTCGATGTCACCCCATTGGAAGGGTTCAGGAGTGTAGAAGACGCTGTGGAGTTTATCCAGTTCCATATTAAACACTTGGATACAAAACCGAGGAACTCCAAGTACACTTGCACGAGCGAGCACGGGGTCGACAAGAGCATTTTGCAGCGTCGACTAATCATTTTGGAGGTCGAAGAAGTGGCGACTGAGACCAATTTTGTCCTGTTTTCAGAGCAGAAACCAGTTGCAAGTCAGAAACCTATGGATCAAGGTGTTTTGGTGATTAACTACGTGGATAAGGACGAATTGTACCCATACAGACCTCAGAACTGCGTACGACTGGACATTAGCGGCGTCATGTCGCTCAAGTTGGATCGAAAGCGAGTGACTAACTCAACGGGTGAGGAGAAAGAGGAGACTGTGGTGATTCTTACGCGTTGGATACTTCATAAACTCCGTCGCACTGAGCTGCCGGTTCCGACGCATGTGCTACAGACGATGCGTGACCGAATTAATGAGCCAGCTAATGCGTTCATGTGCGCCTTGAAAGAAATTCAAACAAACGCCTGTAGGGCTTAAGTTCAAGGACGAAAAAATGCTGAGGATCTACCTGTAGTTGAAGTTGCAGTGAGTGCGAGAGAGAAACCATCCCGGTATTGCGTTATGAGTGATGTTATTTTGCGATATCGAATCTGGCTAAGCGATCTGTAGTTACAGAAAATATTAAATACCTGTCTAATAGCTCAGCACGCGTATTAATATTGACATGTGAAAAGAACGACTGTATATCTACTTCACTATTTGCGTACACGTCTGAGAAACTGAAATGCGCATACATCTGATACCCTTTCCAAAGCGCTAGAGCCAAATATATCACTTTCAAAACCAAGATGTCCGCAGATATGGACCACACATGCCATAAAATCCGTCCGTGGAACGACGTTACGCAGAAGACCATCGCGAACTGCATTCTCCAACTTGGAGTCGTCTTCGATGATAAGGAGAACTTTCCGCCTGCATGCCGTGCACAAAACGACCTTCTAGTGTGACTGCAATAATGTATTTCCTGCATATTTTGTATAACCTTTCAGAGGCTGGAAGGTCCACCCTTTCCTGATAAGGAGAACTTTCCGCCTGCATGCCGTGCACAAAACGACCTTCTAGTGTGACTGCAATAATTTATTTCCTGCATATTTTGTATAACCTTTCAGAGGCTGGAAGGTCCACCCTTTCCAGTACTTCAAGTTGGTGTGCCGTAATCCGACCTGGCGCTACGTTCCAAAACCTGTCACTTTCCAGCCCCCTGTTTAAACGAATTTATTTTTGTATCATATGTCTACACAAATACTATTCCAACATCCCTGTGGTCAATCTATTCGCAAGTGATTCGAATTGATGATGCCGCAATCGGACACCTCTGCTTGGGTATTATAGTCCCAGTGGCATGATGCCACACACAAATCGGTGGTAAACCCAACTAACTGTTAGCTGACTAATCGAATTGCTTCCAAACACTCAAATGGATTCGCAAAATCAACGTTCAACATCCCCATTACCCTCTGCACGCTCGCTACTGCAGTGTCAACCTTCAGACGTTTCATTGGACTGTCAGCGACCTCTTCCAAGTCTCCGTCCACTACCTCCAAAGCCAAATGACAATGGGGACAAGTCACTTCTAGTGTTCATACAACCAAAACCAGACATGGCTACATTTCTTCACACGAGTAAGAAGCGACGCACACGCGACTATGACGAACACAGAACAAGCTCGGAAGAAAGAGAAACGCCATGTTCTCGGAAACGCAGCAATTCTACAAGCAGGAAGCCAACGTACCTCGTTCGGAAGGTAATTGGGCTAAATGAGGTTACCTACTTTAAATATTATGGTTGATTAATAAGCTTGTTTTGTGTAGGAGGAGAAGAACAAACTCACGGTTCAGATTGACAAGCTTAAAGCTCAGTTAGATTATCTCAAACACGCGACGGTGATGAAGCCTCCGTGTTACGCTCGAGCTCTTGTGAGGCAAACGGATCACAAGTTTTTTGAGATGGAGATGCACAATCATTTGCTACGTGAAGCAGTGCGCAACCAGCATTTCCAGTTATTTTCCGTACAGTCAGCGCTCTCAGAGCTCACGGTGAGAAACTGGACGACCAAACTGGAATTTGTACGACGAACTCATACGTTTTCTTGTTTTTGTTATTTTTAGTACTCAATTCAGCAGAATCAGTGTCCGATCAACACTTATATTCATCTTGGATGTGATATTTCACAACGTCGCTTGGTACTGGAAGCTATGAAAGCTCAGAAACTACGGGACGCCAAACAACTCATTGAAAAGCGAATGGAGTTCTTAAATGATTCGGCCGAATTACGTCGAGAAACTTCTCAGTTTCCCACCGAATCAGGTGCTTTAAGCTCCATCGTTTTTGACGTGACTCCACTTGATGGCGGCGTTGATATGGAGGACATTACTCGTGCGTACAACGCAGCTTCAGAGTATACAAGGGGAATAGGCACAATGATGCCTCCATATACAGGCGACGACATAGGCGTAATGCACGCTCGTATGCAGGTGGACACAGCGCCAGAACTTCCCACTGAGACGAGTTTCGTGATGTTCACAGAGTTAAAAATGCCGCAACAAGTTTCGGTGCAATCAGAATCCAGTGAACGGACCAGTGCGAACCAATTCGAGCCTCTTGGACTACTGGTACTCGACTCAGTGGATGAAGATGAGCTTCATCCGTACACACCGGGTCAATTTCTACGTGAAGACGTGAATGCAGTGATCTCCATCTCGAAAGGTTTGCGACGTATTAATCCTGGATGCAAAAGTAGCGAGAAACGCGTGCCGTGCCTTGTGTTGACACGTTGGATATTGCTCACGTTGCGACCGAATCATGAGGGTGTTGCACCACCTGCAGCGATGGATTTCCTTCTTCAGACGAGCATCAACATGGGCAACGAGATGCTGCAAGCTATTCACAACGCAGCATCTTCATCAAGTGCTGCTGCCATTTCACGTAGAACTACGCGACAACCACGGACTTTAGTATACGCTTCAGCTGCTTCTAATAGTTCTCCAGACTCATCCAGCTGATCCAAGAGTAACAAAACACAGCTTTAACAGGGAGATGTACGTGTAGTATGGATCATCAAGAACAGATAGCAAACCACGACGTGATTATTATCATCTAGAAGAAGGCTGGAGCTCCAAAAGTAGGCGCTGGAGACAACATGTCGGGTTCTGCGGGTACCACTGTTGTCTGTGGTAAATCACCAGACGGAACGCTCGGTTCTCGAGGTGTTAAAGCGTAGTGCACATTATTCAACATGGCTTCCCCGACACGTTCAGTTCCGTTCCGAAGTCGTTGTGAAACCTCAAACGGCAATTGACTTGTCGACTTACGAACGCGAAGCAGCGACCAGCGCGTTAAAACCACCACTCGCTCCAGCTCCACTGGGCTGTTATCCTCCAAAACTCGAGCTTTCGGTCTCATACAAGTAGAAACGAGCATCAGTACTGTTACATCCTGTCTGATCCGACGACTTGGTAGATACGGATAGAGTTCATCTTGATTCACAAAGTCGCAAGCGAGCACTCCCATTTCTTCTCCATATCCTGTTGCTCCTAAATCTTCATATTCGTGTGGTAATTCCACCCCTAAAGCTGCAGGACCGTGTCGTTCATAATATTCAGAAAACATGACATTGTTTGTCTCCATTTCCGCCACATTCGCGACATTAGTGACGAGTCGTTGCTGGGAGACGGACGGATCCCAGTGGTCGTCATTTTCTCGGATTGTAATATCGCCCAAAAGCTCCGATAAACTGATCTCCAAATTGTACAGAAAATTTAACAATACGTCAAAAACTGTACGAGCAGAGCGAATATTTGGGAACGGAGTGACGTCGAAGCCCATAAAGCAAAAATCTCCTTTGGCGTTTTCGAATTTCTGGTTGTCCGCAAAAGACACCGCCGGGTCCATAAATCTGCTTCGCGCAGCTAGAAATTGTAACGCGTCGTGTAATTTGCGCTTCTTCATCGCTAACAAAGTGCCGTGGCGTTGCACAGGGTCTCGACCCAAGTGAATGAACGTCTCGAACGGACTGTGCTCTTGCACGCGCATGTGTTGCGCAATCATCGACTGCGTATTAGCGAATGCCAGTCGCTGCGCGTGAATGACGTGGCGGATTTCTCGGTTTTGCTCCTGTTGCATTCGCATTCTCTCTCTGTGCTCCATGGCGTCGCTCTTTCGCGCAAACTTGTGCATTTGCGTCTGTAGCTTTGCGTACTCTGCCGAGAGCACCGCGAGCTCCTCTTTGCGCATATAGTAGGTCCGTTTTCGGGGTTTCTTGGGCTTTTTCGTGTTTTTGGCGTTTCGTTTCTTGAGTTTTGCAGCGATTGTCGACGTTTCGTTGTCATTTTTCGAGCCCTCGTCCGGCCACATGGCGGGGGAACACGGAGGAACAACCGACTGCATGAGCGACAGAAGTCCATGGGCAGATGCAGGAGAACTGGACGCGGAGGCCTCGCCGTCGTCGGAACGCGAAGTCTGCAGCATGGCGCAACGAAAAGACTGGGCCGGAATGTGTTTCCGTTTTAGCAACCAACAATTAACAAATGTGGCTAAAAATTAGATAAAAGAGGGGATTTGAACGCAAGTCACTTGAGTCATTGAACAGTACGCCGACCTTAAGTACAGCTGTTTTTTTTTAACGTACGACGACAAAGCGACCACAAATCGGGGTAATTTTACGCAGCAATACATGTACGTAAATTTAGAGATGAGTACCATAACCCATGTTTATCAGACTTTACCACACAGTATTGTGTGCACCACAGGCTTGGGTGTATACCACACTCGCTGCGGACTTGTCGATTTTCGCGAAGATGCTGCAATTGGTTCGAGACTGAACGAGAAGACGTCGGCTCATGATGCAGCAGCAAGCCCTATAAATGACCGAAAAGAGCGCGATTACGAGCTTGCAGGAGTGCTGGGCTATAGATTCAAATTGTCGCGTTTATGAGGGAAACTTCTTCTTTGATGCGCTGCAGGAAATGGTCGTAAAAAGACTGCAAGGTTGAAAGTTGATGCACAAGTTCGGAGTCTGTAATATAGATTCACAGTTGGTTGAGTAGCTGTTGGTGAATCGTGTGTGCTAGCTACATCGGACTCACACATGGCTCTCTCCTCCGAATAACACATTATTCTCCACAGAATTCGTAGGCGCATGACTTTGACGTCATTTTTGGTCACTTGGTACTGCTGACGCTCCCGGTTATCAGTGAGGGTATTGTGCACTTGAGCTATCACCAGGATGCCACAACTTGAATAGTCAAGTTGCTGTGGTGCCTTAACCCACTCAATCGGATCTATAGCCAGTAAGCCCCTGGACATACTCCTTATGCCATCTCTCCACGAATCCACGTAGACCTTCTTGTTTAGCACTTCTTTCGTCACTCTCGACCTTTCTTATCCCCTCCCAGACTGCTTCCATCTCGTCATTGTAGCAATCCTCAACTAGAGTCTCGTACGTGTCAGCATCTACTCGTAGCTTTTACCAAATAGCATCAAATTGAAGACACACTATAATAACACCCCAGTGATTCGCGCTCAAGTTAAAAGGGTGAACGATAAACTTGAAATCTGCTATGCGCGACTTTGGTGGTGGTGGCCATTCAAAACCCGATGTCAGTGATGAGATCCCGAAGCAACTTCCCACTGATTCCATCATTGTTTAAGACAAAAGTCGATCGAGATGTCGTTCAGCCAGCCGCGACAAAGGCTGCCAACGATGTGTTCGAAGTTTATCGTCTCACCGCCAGAGCGGGTCGCAAACGTAGAACTCAATCGGCTAGACGTGAACTTGCCAATTACCTCACTTGCCATCGTGCGATGACGCTTTCGAACGTTATCGGCAGATATTACGGCCGTTTTCGCCTCTTGAGCAAAGAGATCCACGTCCGGTTCGACCTTACGCCAATCCTGCTCGAGCCACTTTCTGTCTCGAATCCATGACTTACACGTGGCCTTCAAAGCATAGAAACCCGCCAGGGCTCCAACAATTGTCTAGATATAATTGAAATGTTAAAAGCAACCCATTAAATCAACCTCACTAAAGCAACCCAAAATAAAGCAACCTTACCCACTGAGCTTCCACAGCTTTGGATCGATAGAAGCCACAACATCTAGCTCAAAGCCGTGACTTTTCACGGATTCGACAAGCTCAGGCGGTTTGTGCTTCTTATTCCTGGCACTTGTCACTACAGCCTGCTTGGATTGAGTGAGATCCGATGAAATGACGAAGTGGAGTTTGTAATCGGCCGGTTACAAGCACTCCCATTGACACGTAATTGTACGAGATCTTAGATAAGCATCTTCTAGCTGAATCGGGTACTTCTCCAGCATCTCTACGCACAGTGGATCTACAGCATGTCTTCTGGGACTGTCCCGCAGCACGGACATTGCGAACTACACTGGTCACAAGGTAGAGAAGTGCAGGGATGACGGAGGAGATTACTGCGGAGGCCGTCTTCAGTCTAGGGCTACCACAACGCGTTATCACAGCAACGGGACTACTAATCAATGAGTGGACCGACGCGCAGATCGAACAGCTCGAGGACACAGTCGAAGACATTGTTTCTGATTGCTGGAGTCTGGACGCAGCATTATATCTACTAGCTACGTGGCGGTGGAGAGTGGCACATTTCGACGCGGACACGGAGACGGCGGTGGAATATCATGTGGCCTACCAGGATACGACAGGGCCATCATGACATAGTGCATGGCGCCCACTCGAGGGTACCGTGGGTACAAACCTCGTCTTCGGCCAAGGTTTTGAATATGCTCGTTGATGACTCGGTCACTAAGTCATTCTTCCGCGGGAAATGAGAGTAGCCAATCGGGACAGTGAACTACCTTTTCACAGCAAGTTCTAACTGTCGTTGCCGGGCTGTTGAGCAGCACGGTCATTCTCCAATTCTCCACGCCACAACTGCCCACGGCTCGACGCGTGCCCTGGAAGTGGTGAGCGTCGTGTCTCCCGACCATCACCCATCCATGTCTCGCCACCCAGCTCCCATAGATCGCGCTACGTCTATCGCTCTGTCTGTTCTTGAAAGTGAAATGGAGGTACTTTATCGACTTGACTTGTACAATATCATGCCTCGTCCGCCATCTCATACCTCGTTCTTTGGTGGTACTCTTCCTTCTTCTCCTCAGGCAGCCCTACGGTCTTTCACCGATGCTCCAACTCACTCGCCTCAATCGACTGTGTCGTCGCCGACGTCCACATAGGATAGTTGCACATACGTATCAATAAGGAGGATTCAGACTCTCCGCGTTTGCTCACACCGTCGTTACCTTCACCGCCGGCTATGTCTGCTGCCAGTGAAGTTGTCTGGGGTCCTGCCGACATGTCGAGCGACCCCAGTTTTGAACAGTCGATGATGCAGCTTGGTCGCTTAATGGTCGGTATCGTCCGTCGACCTCCGATGCGGGTTGACTCCATGTTGGACGACCGTCTAAGAGATGCTGCAAGCCTCGACGATGTGTTGACGGCCGCCGTCGCGCCTCCTCTGATCTCTTTGGGTGAGTCCCAAGAGATGGTAGCGGTTCGCCGAGAGATCCAACGTCTCAATGAGGATTGTGCTGACCTCGGGGTCCAGTTAACTGAGAAAGTCCACCTACGCGAGCACGCTGAGTTCTTCTGTCACGACGCGTCGGGCAAGTGCAGTCAGGTTGAAGACGCGCTAAGGCAGGCTCGGAGAGAGCACCATCCCCTTGCTCACCAGTTGACGCTTGCTGATGCCGTGATCGCCACCCAGGCTGACTCCATGAACTCGCTGGGGGTTCGACTCACGGCTACTGAGGCTGAACTGTCAGCATCTCTGCGATTGATGAGACAGGATCGTGAGCGGTTCAAAGCTGGTCTCGTGGCGTACACGGAGCAAACCAAGAGGCTTCGTCTGCATCTCACTGAGGTCCAGAAAGCTAGGGATCCCGAACCAGCACAAGTGCAAGCTCTCCAAGAGGAAAATGCCAGTCTTCGGCGTGCAAGTCGATCCTTCGTCAACACTAGACGATCCACGGATTAGACGTTGACACCCTTGTTCAAACTGCTGCAGGTGCGTCCGAGCTCCTTAGGTTCTTTTAGTTACTTGACCATGTACTAATGAGTTGTCTTTTATGCCCAGGCATCACTGCAGGCGAGTTAGACTGGTCTTTGCTCGGGTTGAAGCCTCCACAACCGATGATCGTACAAAGTCCACGCGGTTCGTCGTCCGAATCCTCGCTTGAGGGTTCTCCTGCTTCTCCTGGACCTATTGGTAGCGAGTTCATCTGCTGACTTCTCATTCGGGTCTGGGGAAGATGAAGACTCGGATGACGCTCCTCTGGTTCCCCCGTTCAGGCGTAAATGTCTGCGTCAGCCGGGTTCACCACCGCGATCATCTTCTCCGTCTGGGCTCCATTCTGCAAAGATGGGACAGGACTCTGCAGAGAAGTGGCTAAAGGATATGCTTCACGAGTTGCGTCAATTGGATGAAAGTGACATCCTTGTCCTTCAATATTAAATGGATATGACATGTGGGATCGTGATGCAGACGAAGGTCCAGAAGATGATGTTTGAGCGGTGGGGTGAGACACTTGCGATGGTTACTCACGGAACAAACAATCTCGGGTATTAAGTCTTCTGTTTATGGCGACTTTAGTTCAATGGTAAAGCAATATGGGATTTATTACAACCTTATCAATATAACATAGCAACCTTATTCTAGCGCGCCTTATACTGTATGGTAGATAGTGGACTTTATAGATATACAGAAACCGGCTTTGCCGACATAAAAATAACAGAAAACAGTTAATCTTTTGAGTTAAAGAGTTCAGTTGCTTTATTTTTTAAATCCCTAATTACTCTTGGGTTCAGTTGCTTTATTAATTAAAGCCCTAATTACTCTTGGAGTTTGTAAGCAGCTGTCTTACGCTCGCAATAAGTTCTCGTATAGAACTTAAGGTTGCTAACCTGCTTAAGACTCTAAGAGTCGCTAAGCCTTCCTCTACGCTAAAGTCTACGGCAGCCCCGCTGCACTTGGTAGCACTTGTAGTCAATCCTACACCTGAGTTATAAGACTGTTCCTCTGTGATAATGGATAACTTCGCTCAGTTAACCCCGAGCCAACAAGACGGGCTTAACAAGCTTATGTCTTTGTTCGGACCCGAAGGGGTCTCTCATCTTGCTTCGCAGGGCCCTGATGCTGTTAATGCGCGTCTAGAGGCGTTCTCTAACTATGAGAATGCTCTACTTGAGCACATTCAACAGAAAATGACTGATGTCGCGGCAGCTTCGGTGCCTCGCCAGATTTCGGATGACGCTCCTGGAGCCAAACCACTCATGGTGAGTGTAAAAACCTTCGAAGGAAAGGATGGAGAAAACCTCCTGCTCTGGATCAGAGAGATTGAGATGGCTATGACTTCAGCCATGCGAAGTCTGCGCACTGGCGTGGCCAGAACGGAAGTTTTCCGTGTTCACCCGACCTCTTTTGAAGAGGCTGTGAATGTGGCGTTGAACGCCGAGTTTAACTATCGCTCCGCCCGCTGGGGCTCCGGAGCTCCCAAGCTAACTCGACCGGAACTTCCAGTTCCTCCAATGGCCCTGAGCCTATGGATCTCAGCTACGCTGATGTGGGAGACGATGAACCGAGCTTCAGGCTGCTGAGCAGCGTATAGGCATTCGAAGGTGCTATGTGTACGGAAGCACTGAGCGGGATGTCCTCCGCGTAAACAACGCTAAGGTTCCTTTGAACCTGGGCGTGAAGTTTCTGGACTTCGATAGCGTTGAACGCTGTCTGGTCCTCGACCTGGATGCGAGATATGATCTAATTCTAGGCATGGCCTGGCTGGAACGCCATGAGCCATGGATTGATTGGAGGTCGAAGACCTTAGGCGCTACGCGCTTGCCTCCTGATGGAGCTTTGGCGAGTCATGAACCCACCTCTGCTAGGAAGCAAAAGCGCTATTGACGCGAGCACTGGACCGAGTCGGTCAATGTGCTTGAGATCGGAATGTCCGAGTTACAGGACACCGAGGGCGTCTAAGACGCGAGCCCTGAGCATTGCTCTGCGGCTGAATGTGGAGTGTCACGTACACCACTGAGCGACACTCGTTGTGTTAACGATGATACGCGGTATGTCAAGGAAGACGATGATACGCTGTATGTCAAGGAAGACATAGTAGGCCATGGGCCGAAGCATCTTGGGCCTGGCCCTAACGATGCAAGTGGGGTGACACTTTATTCACCGAGTGACGCTCGTAGCGATAATAATGAGCAGTTGCTGCATGCCAAAGTTGGCGTGGTCGACGGTATGTCGAGGCATCCTGGGCAGGGCCCTTCGGATGCGTGTGGAGTGGCACATAACCCACTGGGTGATGACTGCAAGTCAAGCAGTTCACCGACTGTCACGAGTGACATTAAGGTGAAAGCGGTGGAAACACCTGTAGAGACGTTCAGTCTGAACACTCTGGCCTCTACGAGGCGCTCTCCCTCCCCCCGGAGACGACAGCGACGCCGAATGGCAGCTGCAAGACGCTTGGCGTCTACACTCACTGCGGAGTTGTCGAGTCACGGCAATAGCGAGACGCTTTATTCACTCGTAAGTGGAGTGACCGGCGAAGCCGATGGTGAAGCCACCTTGGACGCTCTTTCCGTACTCACGGATCTCTTAGAGTTGGAAGAGATGTCCTTTGCTGAATTTAGCAAGGCCTTAGAGGCGGGCGAATTAGCCGAAGTGGTCACACTATTCGACCTGAAGAGGAGTTAAACTCTTCGTCGATTATGGACCAAACAGTCCTTGAAGACACCAAGGAGGCGCTGAGTGCGCGGAGTGGATCTGCGATCCTCAAGAATCCAGCGGATCCATATTACTCCTTGGTAAAGGAATTCCAAGACGTAGTCTCTAATGACCCGCCTTCGGCTTTTCCTCCTGATCGAGGAGTGCGTCATGAGATTGACTTGGTTCCTGGAACCAAATACTGTGTCACTCGACAATGGCCTCTGCCACGAGAGCAGTGCGACGTCATTGACGCTCTCTTCAGTGCGAAGAACGCGGCGGGAATGGTGCGTAAGAGAAAGTCTCCTCATTCCACGCCGACATTTTGTGTCAGAAAGCCAAATGGCAAATGGCGTATCGTTCACGCTTTTATTAAGCTCAACGCAGCCACCATTCCGGCTCAAACGTCGATTCCTAGAAAGGATGTTCTGCAGAACAATATGGCGGGCAGTACAATGTACAGTGCTCTCGACTTAGTCGATGGGTATTGCCAACTGCTCATGCGAAAGAGCCGGTCAGCACTCCACGCGGTATGCTTTGGGAGTGAATGGTAATGCCACAGGGGTTATCGAATGCGCCTGCAACTTTCAAGCGTCTATTGTACTGGCCACTCGCATTGATACACCAAATTTCAACGGCCATAGATCATTCAATATTTGTAAATATGCGACACAAATAATACCATCTGAATCAGCAGAATCCGTGCTTTAAAATGAGCCAATCCGCATCTAATTCGAGCTTGTAGAACGGACATAAACCGTTAAAAGCGAAGGGACACCCTCATTTTCGACGAATAGTTTTGCTCCTCAGATATTTTCCTCAGATCTGAGCTGAGTCTGGCTTCACATCACAATATTAAATTACAACCTGTCAATACTAATACGCATCATAATCAATACTTTTAGAACTTTATACTTTTAAAAGCTCGTATCAGACACTATAGTTTAATTCGTCTAGGTATGCATTAACGGTGCGCTTGTTGCCTTTGTCATAAATATTTGCTTCTAAATGCAGCTTTGGTAACTTTATTAGAACGAATATCGCTTCGCTCACCTACCTTGCATTAACAATTCACTACTCGTAATGTACGTCGAACAGTTCGAGCCGAAATGCTGTCACCTGTCAGATCTTTTACCGTGTCAGCAATGTGCTGAGATGTGGCTGGATTGCCGGTAATATTGTGTTCCGTTATGATTTGCTCAAATAAAATACCGTATTTTTGAACTGACTCCTTTGGTCCAGCGGGAGGCTCGACCGGAGTCGCTGCATTCTCTTTCCGATCGCGCTTGTTCTAGGCCACGACAACGCGTGCGTCTGTTACCATACCAAAGCCCAGACACTGACAAACGCGTAGCCGATCAGTTTGCTTGCTGGGGTCAAGTCCTCGCTGAGCTTTGCTTAGAAAAAAGCTATGGGTACGCAGAATCAGATTTTTTTCGGCGACGGAAAGTGACTGCATGACGGCAGAATTTTCAATGAATTGGTCTTCTGTTTGGTAAAGTATGATCTGTGTGCAACGACGCTTACATTGTTGTACGGAAACTTTGGGTGGCTGCTCTGCATCAAATGTTATGGTTAAAAGAAGAATATCGTGTATCAATGTAGGTGGCCAGTACAATAGTGACGCAGTTGTTTAGGCCTCATCGAGCGTTTGCTCAAACGTATTTCGATGATATCTTTGTGCACAGTCGTGCTGAACATGGTCGTTCAGATGTGGAGAATAACATTGACCACTTACGAGCTGTGCTCGAGTGCATGCGCACTAACAAGCTTTATGCTAACGCATCTAAGTGCATCTTCGGCGCTGAAGAGATTCCCTTCTTGGGATGCTTTCTTGGGATGCTTTATTGGAAAGCGCGGCCTTCGTGCGGATCCCGCCAAGGTAAAGTCCATTGTAGACTGGCCGGTTCCCAAGGACCTTAAAGATTTACGAAAGTGGCTTGGCCTTGCCAACTACTTACACAAGTACAGCCAGAACTATACTGAGATGGCCAGGTCATTATCCAATCTCCTTAAGAAGGATGAAAGATGGTGTTGGAACACCGAGCATCAAGGAGCCTTCGAGGCTGTAAAGTAGAGCCTCCTCCATTCCCCTATCCTGGCTTTGCTAGATCCAGAACGTCCGTTCAGTGTCATCTGTGACGCGTCTGATTTTGCCATTGGCAGTGCTCTGCTACAAGCAGACGCCGAAGGGCATGAACGCGTTATTGCGTTTGAATCTCGCCAGCTTAAAGCTGCAGAGAAGAACTACCCAGTTCATGACAAAGAGCTACTTGCGATGAAGTATGCTCTCGTCAAATTCAGGGTTCACCTGTTAGGCTCTATGCCGTTCATAGTCTACACAGACCATGCGTCTTTACGCACTGCGATACAATCGCCTCATCTCTCGCAACGGATGGCCCGATGGCTATCCTTCTTTGCAGAGTATAACTTCGAGGTGAAGTATAAGCCGCCTGGCAGGCAGAACGACTTAGCAGACGCATTGTCTCGTCGTCCAGACTATGAGTTAGCTCATATCACTATGGTGACATCGTCTGTGCCAGACCTCATCCGCGCTGCATATGCACAAGATGACACGTGCGTAGCTCTGCTACATGCTTTGGGAAGCAATGAATTTAAAGACTCGAAAATGACTCTGTCAGCGCGTTTACACGTGAGCCTACATCGTTATTCCATGGATGATGGGCTGCTCTATTATAGCACCAGTACGGAGGACACTCCACGTGTTGTGGTTTCTCATGACAAGGACTTAAAGTAACGCATCCTCTACGAGGCGCACGACACGCCACTTAGTGGTCACCTGGGTTGAGAAAAGACCTACAACTCTGTGAGTTTGTACTGTTGGTGGCCCAAGATGTACAAATGGACGAGCACTTACGTGCGTACGTGCGAGACGTGCCAACGGGTTAAACCCTCTGCACATGCGTCTGCACCTTTGGCAAGTTTGCCTGTACTCGCTGGGTGTTGGGGTCATGAGTTTGGACTTTGTGTTTGGCCTTCCGAAAGATTCGGAAGGTAACACTGGAATTGTGGT
>JAIKVB010000123.1:0-41364 GCA_024679045.1 Phytophthora brassicae | reverse complement strand
CTGAAAGCGAAAGTGTCCAAAGCGAAACGACGCTAGGAAATTATTACCAATCAACGTTCATAAATGTCGTTCGTACCTACCGCTCGTGCGTGTCGTTCGAGTGCTGCCTCAGCCGGCTTCACAAATAAACCCTGTTGGGCTTCCAGTAGCCTGCTTCGCATACTACCTCCCAGTATAAAATATTTTAATGACAGTTTTAATGGGGTTTTAATGACAGGCTTTAATAAGGTTTTATGAAGATCATAAAAACGTTTTATAGGGGTTTTGGAAGGCACCCATGGACCACCGGTATATGGGTTTTGGAGAGCACCCATTGATTATGTCGAAATATTAAGTTTACGTTTACCAATATTCCTCCAATTGTCTATCTCGTGAGATTACATCTCCTTTTTCGAAGTTTGCGCAAACGTTGTTACGACCAACTGTATGTATAATAATATATCGCCTGGAACAAACGACATATGGGATAATTTGGGTACATTTTCGAAATGCTTTTTTATCTTCCACCCTTGCAGCACTACTGTTCCTTCCCTGATTATGATTGCGAAATGAGAGCGAGTAAAATGTCCGATTAGAAAAGGAGCTGGTGAAAGGCTTACAAAAGACCACTGGAGGCGATCAAGATATCCTGCGCGGGGATGCCTGCGAAGCAAGGCTGCGTGGTATTTCCCGAAGCAGGCCCAGCCCCGAGATTTCCAGCGAGCCGTTCACTGTACTCGACTAGAATTATAATCCTTTCTTGCTTGCGAAGCAAAGCCAAATGACTGCGAAGACATCGGTCCCTAGGAATGATGGACAACAGAGGCATGTGAACAAAACATGAAGCTTAAAATAATTTGTTGTCACATGAATCGGTTAAAATCGAGTGGACACTATCCTAATTACGCCATACGGAGGACAATAGCAGTACTTTTGACCAACTTCGCTACCGGTATTAATATACCCAATCTAGCAACTCTCCATTGTTTGCAATTACAAATCAGAGAGTAAGTACGGGACGAAGGTCCTGGCCTCACGTCGATAAAGTTGAATGGGCCGACAGCATATTTATTAAACCAACTTGCAGAACTTAACTCTATAGGCCGAGCGACATGTGACTATTATGTAGTTGGTCCTGATTTAAGCCGCGGGTCTCTTACAGGACTCTTAACACCTGTTTGTGGATCACATTAATGTTTACCCCTCCTTTAAAAAATTAGCAAATTACACCCACTCTTCCACTGCATACAAACCTAAGACACTTTCATGTGTCGTGCTATGGATCATGTGGCCTATGAGCGTCGTATTCATACGTAGATTAGCGTATGAAACATTCCAGACTGTATTGTGGCTTTCGCACATTTTGGCTGTTGAGTGCAACATGTAATCCGAAAGTACATGTAATTAGATACATAAAAAGGTAGTAAGTATGCTCTTATTTGGCGCATACATGTACCGTATTCAGCTAGCATTTAGGAGACTTCCCCTAAGTTTTGTAATTCCCATTTTGAGCTAGACAAAAGCCAGTTAAACGCTGATTAGAATGTAGGGACTTTAGACCCTAAAAAGTGGGCACTTCCCAAAATGGACCTTTTGCTTTTATAAGGTGTACCACATAATATAGTGCCTCAGCAGAATCACGCTGTTAGCGCAACAGGTCAGTATGTAAACAAAAGTACAATCTCTGACAGTGTGCAAAATTACGTTCATTTTGTAAGTAGTACTGCCCAAAATACAGTCTCCTGTATCGCCAGGGACACACACCCACACCACCACCAGCGACACCGGGAGACTCTATTAATACTATATCGGAGCCGCACTTGATTGTGTGGGACACCTTATAAAAATGCAAAGGGTTCACATTTTGGGAATGGTCCTTTTCCGACTTTTTATTAATAGCTCTAACTCGACGGCATTAGCTTATTCAGCCTCAAATCTTTTTCAACCCAAAAGAATCCTTAGAACCGGAACCAAGAATTATAGATGGAATTAGCTTACTGAAGGCAATTTAGGTCCGAAATTGGATTAAAAGCATGCTTGGCAGAATTATTGAAAAGCACAGTACCGGTTATGTAACTATTTACACCAAGACCCGTTTGCACCACCGCGATTCCCACGTCGAGGTCGAACCCTCTCACAGTCTCTTGTGAGCAAGCAAACATCTTCTGTCAAAGTGTTAGACGAGGCCTTAATTAGCACCGCTACCTGCGCGTCGTCGCCACGAGGGGGGACCCTCTCCAAGCAGACATGGTTGATCAAGAGCACGCACGACCGCTTTGCACATACCGGTAAGAAACTGAATGGTCGTTCACTGCAAAACTGAATTCGCCCAGCGATCGAGATACACTAAAACCCATCGCGGCTGTCCAAGCACCCATTTAAGATGCAAACTTGCATAGCGTCCACATGTACCTTTAATGGTGCCAGCTTCGCTGCTGTGTGTGAGTACTGTACCGATCCGAATGACTCACCTGAAGCGGCACAGCCAGCGGCTGTCAGCCGAACAAATAGGCCGGGGCGACTGCGACAAGAGACGTTGCAATTTCTTAGATGTGACTGGATGCTTGTAGAAGCCCGTAATCGTCATTACTTCACCCTTCCTTGTCCTTCAGGCAGAGTAGACTTCACTTTCACTTTTGCCACTCAAGCTGCATTGACGTACGTCTAGCAGCGTCTCACCTTACGCTCACAGCAAACCATGATGCATACAGTAGCCAAGCAGTCTGAACCTGTAGCTCAGGACCCCGCGGACGGAACTCCCGTGAAAGAAGTGGCGCCATTTTTGCGCAGCTTGCGCTGCATGTTGGATACCGAGAGTGCGAGCATTTTGTGCTGGACACCCGACGGTCAGGCTTTCGAGATCCACGACATGGCTGCCATGACGGGCTACGTGCTACCCAAGTACTTCAAGCACCGCAAATACGCCAGCTTTCAAAGACAACTCAACTACTTTCACTTCCGCAAATGGACCAAGTCGCGCGCTGTCGTTTGCACTTTCTCCAACCAGTTCTTCCAGCGAGACCAGCCTGCACTTACATGGCGTATCACGCGCAAACGCGCGCTGTCTCCACCGAAGCATTCGTCACCTAAGAGAGTGGAGTCTCGGGCTCCACTAGCGCTACCGACAACCCCGGACCTTCAATTCTCTAAGCAACTTGAGTCGGTTGTCACGTTACGCCCGTCACAGCAACGGGACGTACTAGACGAGGACGCGTCGCTGGCTTGGATCGACCTGTTGTATCCGGAATTGGAGCTGGAGCTGCTTGAGGAACCGAGTCGAGTCGACTACTTCACTAATACGAAGCTGCTAGGGGTGTAACTACAGATTTATTTAATGACAATAGAGCTTTGCACGAAGCTTAGCAGCTTCAGGCTGGTAACGTTTTCTAGTGCCTTGAAGTAATGCCAAAAGTACATTGATCCATATACTGTACATGTAGTTAACTTTGGCCTGTTTTTCTTGTGTCCTATAACGCCATCATGCGGCTGTGGAGGTGGTGACACAACACATCGCGGTCCTGGACCGGAACTTGTCGTAAATCCAGGAAGCGCCGGCAATGGATAGGCAGCGGAATCCCCAGCCGGACCAAGTTTTGCGCTGGGTACATTTGGAATTCCTGCCTCGTCGCGCGGATCGTTTCTTAGAGTGGGATGTCGATACTGTAGTCAGGACTATAGTAGTACTGTATACAGTAGCTTAGTTGATACCACGAACGTCACCGACAGGCAAGTTATGCATGTACTAGTACCGGTAAGAGTGAGCGTTTGCACTTGACATGCTGGAGACCATGCGAGCGTCAGGGTTCGATGTCTTATGGTACTGTGAGGCGTATTATACATGTAATACATGTAGCGTTGGACACCGAACCACCCGCCCAGAGTGCCATGTCACTATTTGGATTCGTGTTAATATCTGAGTTATGAGTCAGTGGGTCCAACTCTTTGTGGCGGACATACTGAAGAGACTTCACTTTTGACGCGCCCTATCCGAGCACGGCAGCCTCAGGCTGTTGACCGTCAACTTGACGACGTCACTGACGTCACCCCCTCAAGACCTTCGTCAAGGTACCGTACTACTAGTACTACACACGGGATGCTCCTTCGTTTCCAATTATACATTAGGAAGCCTATTAATAACTTATGGTATTAACATACTGTATGTACTTGTAGTGCTGGGATCTCTTCGCCCTAATAAAATAATCTCTTTTTCATCACTCAAAAACTGGTTTGGTCGTGCGTCACAATGCGGCGTAGTCGAACGCATGGTCGCAGAACGAAGGGTACGCTGCGTTATCCAATAGCGGCTCCAACGACGAAAACAGCACATCCACCCAGTCAAGAGACTGCTCTGGCAGTGCATCAATCTCCATCAGGGGTTCGTCCCCGTACACTTTGCACAAATCCAGCTCTTCCGTGAGTGTGTACGCGTCAGTTGGAGACGGGAAGGACGCAGGGCTAGTGGCTTCACTTAACGGCAGCTTGATGACGATGGGTTTGGGTTCGAGCTTCTTGGTCATGGATTTCTCGAGCTTCGTGGTGTTCGAGTGTAGCGATTTCTTGCGCGTTATCCGCCAAGCCAATGCCGGCTCGTCACGCTGGAACAATTGATTCGAGAAGGTGCAGACAACAGCCTTGGACTTGGTCCATTTACGGAAGTGAAAGTAGTTGAGTTGCCGCTGGAAGCTCGTGTATTTGGCGTGCTTGAAGTACTTTGGCAACACCTCGTTCATCATGGCGTTCATGTCGTGGATCTCGAAGGCTCGTCCGTCAAGTGTCCATCGCAAAATGGCTGGGCTCTCTGAGTCGAGGATTTGGCGCAGACTCTTGAGGAACGGAGCCGGCTTGGCTTCTAGCGAGGTCATAGCGCAGATAAAGCTATCTAGCAGGAGACGCCGAAGATGGTTTTGCGTCAAAGTGAGGCGTTCAACGCAAATTGCTGAGTGGGGTACGGTGGGCGGTCCGTTATCCTTGTTGAAGTGGAAGTGACAGGGTCTAATATATCGTGGTTATGCGCGGGACTGTGGGAATACATGTAGCCGCTGGATTTCTGCACAAGACGTTTTAGAGCAGAGACGAGGCGGAAGACACTACAAAAGTGAGTGTTTTATGCCTAAACTTTGGCTAAGGAGGTCTTCACTTTTGCGCCTTAAAGGCTTGATGGGATGTCTTGACAACTGGCGTCAGGGTGTTGAGGTACTGACTTCTTTGGGATGTAACCGATATGAAGATTTGTACTACCTACCACCTATGTAAACTGGCGGGACAAGAATCTCCTCGGGTACTGTTGGTTTGATACACGCTAAGCATGCTCCAAAAAAATGGTACAGTCTTTGGATATTGAAGTTTCCGTTTGAGTTTCCCGCCATTTTTGCGATCAACAGATTATAATTGGATCACTTGTACAGTAGCGGCAGATAATCTGGGCACTTTTGAGTCAGATTTGGCAGCTGGTCGACACAATGGGTATACAGACCAGCCTATAGCTTGAAATTTGATGGTGCTCACGGCGATGACGAGGAACATTTCCCTGCAGATGTTTGTTACTCAGATGCAAACTGAGTACTTCGAAGTACATTTTATGATTGACTCAATAGCGTACTTTGATCGCTGCGAGCGACACTAATCGTCTGAATTTCAGATTATTTATATTAAAGAAGTTAGTGTGATATTTGCAGTATATTTTCACACATGATGTTTTGGTTCAATGAGATGCAGGTTGGATGCATGCATCAAACCTACGCTACCGGTAGTCAGGAGAAAAAGAGAGTGCTTTTCCTGGACGATGGCGTGAAGGCTCATGCCACTCTAACGCCACTGCCGGCCGGGAAGATGGCGAAGCATCACAGGCTGTGTGCTGTGAATCACAGCAGTGGCGGCCCGCTGCCGTTGATGTGGTAGTATCAACTTGATACCCATGGTGCAGCGCAATTTGCGCTCCATGGTTGAACCTTTTTCCATAGTCGTCATTGGTTATTGTTGTCGCCCTTTTACCTAGATCCAACGCAAAAGACTCGGTCATCAAGCTGACGACCCAGCAGATTTCAGCCCCAGCTCGTGGGCCCCGTGTCACTGTTTGGTTTTCAATGGACACATTATTAGCAAAAGATCTTGTGTCAAGCTGGCGTCTTAGCAATGCGCCACACTGTTCTTTTCACTGACATGTGTCATGTATCAGGTCGCCTGGCTTGGGGCAAAACCGCTTCTGGTTGACTGTACCACATGTATACAGTTGTCAGGAAACAGGTGAGAGTTTTGCAATACTATGGATACAACAGCGGGAGTGGCGCGGACGACTCGTTTCTTTTTGCAGCAGTAGCCGAAGCTGTCTCCGCTCACAGAAATAGTTTTTACCGCTGGCCACAAATACATCAGCTTTTTGTCCGGAAACTTCACCATGGCCACCCAAAGAGAGAGAGAGAGGTGATAGAGCTGAGGCGTGACGCCACCGAAGGCAAGCGGGTGCATTACCAAAGCAGAACTGCACGGAGAGTCCGTGAAGAAGGACCGCGCAGTGTTTGCGGAGGCAGACCCGTCGTAAACTGTAAACAGTTCACTAAATCGGCGATATCTTTTTCAAAACTAAGTATTTTGTGGCGAATGTTACCTTTTCGTAAAGCTTGTTGTTGGGAGGTTCAGATAATCTTTTTTCATTCGCGTTTCCTAAGTGCATGCTCTTTAGCCGTTCCAAAACTCACCTCATTAAGACGAAAAGGGATTTTGTCGCTTTACAATACATCGGAAAATTATTCATGTTATGCTCTCAAAAACAAGAGGACAATTAGCTGTGGTAGACATCGAGCTAAAACAGTCTCCATACTTCAAAAATACAAGCCAATCAAGTATGAGATTTGTCTTTACAAATCCCTACATCGTTTTTTATCCAATCAGATGTATGAAATCCGCATCAAAGACGCGGTATTTTCTAGCTAGAAAATCTATTCCTTTATAGCATCTAAAATTAGACATCTCCAAATTACTACATCCGACATTCACCAGGGGCTTCTAAAGCAGTGGCTAACCTAGACTCAATTCAGAGTTTTCCTTCGGTGTCAGCGTGCTAACCATCAGCTGTAGATGTTTATAGCTACTGTAGTGTTGCAGAACCAGCAAAATTGTTTAAGCTGCAAAAAAATTAAAATGGTATTTTGCAGATAAAACGGATTAATCAGACATAAGTGCTGGCCGTCATATACGATAGATATATGACCATATTCCGAATTGTTGCATAGATTGGTGGCTGGCCGGATAAATCCGAGGAATCTGACAGATTAAAATCACGTTGCCGCGGCAAAAGCAACACTATTTCTGTCATAATTTTAAGAGAATGAGAACAGTTGTAATAATAGATTTCGCTTTGTTGCATCCGCTACTAGTTAACCAAAGAACTACGACTGTAGTCGCAATTTGTCTTCCGTCTTACAAGCCTCAGCACTTCGTCTTTCACCTTACAAACCAGAATCACGATGAGACTGGAGAAGCCGGGAGGTTTTTCTGAACACGTTGATGGTGAAGGTGTAAAACGTGAAGTGTTCGACGTACCTTTACACCAAAAACACACATCTAAGACCGCCAAGTCGACTTTTTCTGACAAGATCCGTCCAATCCATGAATCCCCAAATTCACCGAGAACAAGTCAAAGCTCCATTGTGGCCCAAGTTAATACCGATACTCAGTCGACACACGGACTAGACGTTAAACTTCTCTTTCTGCGGGTTCAAATCGGGATATTGGTGTGTACCTGTCTGGGGTGGACGCTGTGGCTTATTCTGTTGAATGCTGCTCCAAACGACACGGTGAATCGAATCATGAACACCGCAACGTTCGAATCCGGGTCTTTTTGGCTCTTGGTGAACCCTTCCAAGGTGTTTATGGGGTTTGTGACCTTCGGGTTCTCGGTCGTAGCGATCGGGTACTTTGCTATTCTCGTGAAAATGTTGTGGTGTAGAAAATGCTCCAAGCCAACTGACTTGGTACACCATGAAGCCGGAAAACCTTTGGTGGACAAATTGAGCCAAGCGCGAAATAAAGGCGCGGACTGGCTAAAACGAAGTCGAGTGGGCTCAGCGACGGTAAAATTGGCTGCGTCACTTACTCGCGAAGATAATGCGGCACGCAAGGGAATTGTACGTTATTTATTGTTGTGGTAGTTTTTATCCTACTTATTATTTACAAAATTGTTGTAGAAATTGATCCTAAAATTTGTAGATTTGGGAGTCGAGACAGTTTTGCTCTATGAGATACTGGAGGCTGGATCACCGTCACCGCTTGTCGTGATTTTTTACAATAATCGTTGCTTCTAACGCGCTCGTGTGTGCTGCAATGCTTTTTATTCCCTATCGTGCAGCTCCACTCGCTGAGCACCTGATCGATCTTTTGTAAGTATTTTAACGTGCTGTCATGACATTTGGTCGAATTTTAACGTTTAATTTCATATTCTAATTTGTAGGTTCGATGTACTGGTTATTGTGGGGTTCCCCATGTTGATTTTACTGTACTGCTTCTCCACATTTACGTTTGACTACGCCACAATGGCAATTAATCTGGAAGTGTTTCCTCCTGGACGATATGAACAAAGTGCACGCGTAATAGCAGACGCGGGTCAGACAGCCGCTGTTTACGCAAGTTTACAATCTTTGCGGGTGATGTCAGCAGTCAACCTATTTACGAAAATGGGTGTGAATCTCATGCTCTGTGCTCGATTATGGTGGTTTACAAGTCTTCTCAAGACTCCTCAGAGATATCAACCTAGTCTGTATCCGAAACGCAGTCGTCTTGGTGCTGGTTTACTGATACTATTTGCCATCTCTCTCATTGTTTTTGTTGAAGAAAGTATGCGAACATCAACAGTGGCATGTAAACAGCATCCAGAGTGTGTCGTGAATGCCCGTCGCTGGACGTTCTTAGACCGTGGGTCACTGACGCAGTGCCCATGTTTAGTGATGATGGATCGGGATATGGCTCCAAAGTCGTTTGCAGAATGGGTACACCCTAAAAATGTGACGGAGAAATTGGCGCAGTTATCCACAACAGGAGATTTACAAACACTTCATTTAACTAACCGCTACCTGGCAATTCTTCCAGATGAGTTTCAGCGGTGTACAAACCTGAGGCATTTGTACGAATTTTTACGAATTTTTACGAATGTTAAGCCTAAAATTTAATTTTTTGTCACTAACTTGATTTTATGTTAGAACGTTAGAGTATACACACACTCAGACACTCCCGTCGTGGGTCAAAGGATTCACCCAGCTCGAATATTTGTACGTAGCTGCTAGTCGCAATTCGCTACTGAAACTAACAACATTTTACTATTTCGCTTATCGATCTAGGCACCTTGAAAGCAAACCTATTAGTCCGATGAATATTCTACCCGACGATATGTTTCAAGATATGTCGTCGTTGGCTTTTCTTCACATGGCGCTGTTTTTTCCTATGAAAAAGCTGCCATCATTAGATGGACTTACGGGTCTCAAGGTCATGACAATGGCAGGGTTTCATATGCTTCAAGAATTGCCGTCCTTTGACCATCTTCACAATCTCGAGCGTCTGGTTCTTGTGGTGATGCCAATGCTAGACAGTTTACCAGATTTTTCTGGTCTTAAGAACCTGAAACTTTTCGCTTCGCAGGATCGTGGTACTTGGTGTTGCAATGGTTTTCTCGGACAGTGTGACTTGAGTGACCCCAAGTGCGGTGTTCACCCTTTGTGGCGGACTCCTGTTGCAACGTGCTTAGCTCGTGATCGTACGGAGAAAGTAGCGACACTAGAGACGCTAGCGGCAGTTGAAAAATTCAACCAATCGATTTGTGGACCTGTGTGGCAGCCTGCTATGGTCGACGCTTTACCTACTCCAGAGCTTGTGAATCCGTGCAATGGCACACTTTATCGTCAGTGCGAACATACGGGAGATGAAGAGGTCATGTGCTTCAATTCGCGAGGCATGGCAATTTCTTGCACGAAAAGCAAGTTCCAAATCGAAATGCGCCGACGTCAAATTGTCCAACATGTAGGTGAGCCTTGCGACCCGGACGTCGAAGCGTGGCTTGGGTGTAAGAAAAAGTAACTCGAAACTTGTACTAGTACATGTAGTACTTCAAAGAAGTATAAAACACATCTATTATTAATGATCAAAGTTGCTAAAGGTTGACCAGGTCGTTTTCTAAGTCATAAAGAAGGGATATAAACTGTAAGTTTATTCGGTACGATGATTAATAATAATAAAAATGATGCACCTTGGCGTTAGATTACCGGTAGTTTAACCTCGAGACAGCACTAGCTCCCGAGCCACGTTCTTTCTTCGTAAATTCTCAGCATCAACTGCAGTATGTAAACCTCATCCAGTGTGTGTAATAAACGCTTGGCATTGGACTATCGTACAACAAGGTTTCATGAACGTATTGTCTGTGTCTTATCTTAGTAGATCGAGATACTGATGACATGTATCCACCTTCAGTCACTTTCCTTTAATTAATTTAATTGTTCTCTCTTTCTAAAAAGACTATACACTAGAGCTAGCCTTCGTTTAAGAGTTGCCATCTTTTCAGAACTCGAACGTTGGGAATAGGGAAACGATTCTGCAATGAATTCTTAGTATAATGCAGCGAATAAAACCTATTTGGTGAGGTCTTTATAACAATAAGGAACGGGTTACCATACAGATGCTGAGGCTGCAATGTACTGGTGACAATTACAACATCGCAAGTAGCTTCTCCGTTTTCCTACGAGTGAACGACACGTGCTCCAGTGTATAGATTAAGCCATTTTTGCTGCGTCTGTACGATTAAGAATGTCCGTCTCAGAAGTACCTACATATCTTCCAAACTTCTGGTTCTGGCGCTTGTCTTGTTGTTTGTCGTCGGGAAGTCGTCTAATGTGGCGTATTGTATTCAGGAAGCAACCACAGAAAGGGTGTGCTAAGTAAGTAGCTATTCCGGTGCAAAACGTCGCGCACTACGATCCCGTTAGCTATGCAAGTTACTGGAAACAATTACCGATGAATACATGATATTAGTCGCGACAGCAGTAAGAATCGGTGATTCACGTAACTGCGTACCCGGATACAAACGGGTTGATTCACACAACTAACAGTTTGGAGGAGGTACAAGCAGTTTCAGCTACTTCAAACAGGAATGAAAGCAGCAAGATAGAGAGCACTACAAAAGACCCGATTTCCTTACTATAGAAGTTATTATAACGTAAAATTCCATTTGAGTGCACGGTATCAGCACGATTGAATAGATTGGCCAATCAAATAATTTAAATATATTTTAGCGTCCATTTATTGGCTGAATATCATATGGTGCACGATGAGTTTACTATGGAAGAAAGAATTCGTGATAGAAACTGATCATCAACGGTCCGAGGAAAAACTTAAAAATCATTGGAGCCATCATTTTAGCACATGCCCATATGTTAATACTGGAACCAAGTATAAACGTTAGCGTGCACCAAAGCGATCACTCAAAGAAAGTGCTTGACACCAGCGAACTCTTCGAGTTGTATCTACGGCCAACCGTCGCTTTGAGAACATTTTGTTCTTCCTATTACATCGTTAGCCTAATCTCTACTAGTTCCAGCAAGCTATCGCTGCAGATAATGGCTTGCTCCAGCGCGATGACCATTTTCCGACATCATCCAAAACCGCGCACTAAACTGGATTTTTACGTTAGAACAACATCAAGTCAATCAAGGAGATAAAACGGTGTAAAGACAGTGTTAGTACGAGGTGAGGACCAAGACTGTGTATCCATTACGACTCATCCGAAATGCTTTAAGCAAATATAAATTATTGCAAACCTCTTAATGGTCACAAAAATATACACTTTGCTGTGTGATATGACAGGTTACTAACATTCAAGGCACTCATAATGTAAATCCTGAGAGTTGGACAGTTGTCAGACAAAATAGTAAATGGTCAGAAAGTGGGGCACCGAAAGAAATCTTAGGGCAAAAATTAGTTAGTCGATCAACTGAAACGAGGTCTAAGGTAGACAACGTAAAAACAAGCGAAAACAAGAGACTTTCGTACACTTAAACCATCTCACTTTCGAATTTGCAGCATCCAATTCCTAGTTGGTAGTAAAATAATGACAACTCATTCGACACTTCCCTTGTTCTCACCGGTACGTGGTCATTTGAACCGACCTCCCGTTCATCATGTGTCTCGTGATTCCATTGGACGTCCCAGTATTGGAGAGAACCAGGATGTTTCTATTGGAGAAGGTCTACTCGACCCAAACGGTGTTGAAACTCTGGATCATTTGAGTGATGAAGAAGCTCCTCCCAAGATGCTCGACTATTTGGCAATCGATATTGGAGAGAAATACCTTGACGATGTTTACAAAGAAGATGAGACGGATGAAGACACTACGGATAGTGACGATGGAGAAGTGTACAGTGATGGATCCACTGTAGTGAAAACAGAGGTAAATTCGCTTCTCTTGGGTCAGATTCAAGAAGAGCAAGTGGACCGACAACGAGAGGATAAAGATTTGGCGTGGCGTAAAGTACGACGACTTTTAATTGAAGAAGAAGAGAAGGCGGCAACACGTACGAGAACTCGCACTGCTTCAGCTAGTGGAGACGACTACGGAACAGTCAAATTGCTGGATTCTTTAACGAGAACGGAGAATGGAGGAGTCCCAAGCAACTGTAATGGGTACAGTGGTGTGGATGCTGCAAAACGAGTCGTTCCGTTAAACCTAGTGACCCCAGCTCCACCTCAGACTTTTGCACGTCATATGGGAAATCGACTGGCTCAGTTGCTTCATGGTGGACCAGCATCACTCCCTGGAAGTTCTGACTCGGCTTCACAGCGTTCACAATCGTCTTCATACAGTAATGTATCCCAGTCAACTCTACTGGCGACACTGGATGAAGTGACTAAAGTGTGTCAACGATCCGAGCTTTCAGAGTTGGCTATTGCGCAAATTACGTCCCATTTGACTTCGATTGATCAAATCGTTCGCGAAGACCTTACCAGTCAACAGAAGAGGGAATTTCGACGACTATCTAACACTCAAAACTCGTACGAAGTCAGTAGATGCGATGTAGAGTCTCGAATCCCAACGTATCCAACGGTAGATCATCGTCGGGCGAGTGTGGTGTCAACTGTACGCAACTCGTTCAAAGCTTTTACTGCAGCACAAGACCTCAGTGATACCTTAACAACTTTCAAGAACTTGATGAAGGATTGTGGTCTTAATGGTGTCAAGATGGACGAGCCTTGGCATGTGTACTACCACATCAGAGGTGCAATATATTGTAAATTGGGGTATCGGCAAAAACAGCTTTTCAAATTATTGGACGCACGATTTAATCTGGACGTTTATAAACAGAAACCGGTTGCTAGTAAACGGGTTTGTATCATTGGTGCTGGGCCAGTGGGTCTACGTGCAGCCGTCGAGTTGGCTCTACTTGGTGGTCAAGTGTCAGTACTTGAGAAACGAACCAAGTTTAGTCGGGAGAACATGCTGCATTTGTGGCCATGGGTGGTGCAAGACTTGGCTTCAATCGGAGCCAAAGTCTTGTTTTCCAATTTTTGCAAATCGAGAACGTATTTTCACGTAAGTACTCGACAATTGCAGGTCGTTCTTCTCAAAATTGCGCTGCTGGTGGGGGTTAAAGTGTACTCAGCGACGGGTTTCGAGTCGATTGTACCGCCTCTAGCTGAAGAAAATGGTGGCAAACCCTTCTACTCTATCAAGACGGAGCCGCAAATTCCAGTGGCAGAATTTACAGCAGTTCTTGGAGCTTCTGGAACAAATGATCTATTAGCGAAGCCTGTGGGTATTAACCGTTTTGTGTTCTCCCAGAAAGAATCACTAGGAATTGTATGCTATTTCCCCAACTTGGAGACGCCAGATGAGTGTAAAGTCAAGGAGTTTTCATGGACAACGCAACTGAAACATCACATGCTGCATAAAATGCGAGAAGTGGGGCTGGATCTAGAGAATATTGTGTACTTCCGTGGGGAAATGCACTATTTAGTGATGACCCCAAAGAGACACAATTTGCTGCTTTGTGGCGTAGTGAAGCGGAACTACGAGAACCCAAAAGAGCTCGTGAACGACACAAATATCAACCAGAGCGTCCTCCAGTCGTTTGTCAGTCGAATTATTGACTTTGCAGGTATTCCACGAAAAGCGGATTTCTCTCGCGTCTGTCTCTTTGACTTCAGTTCACTCACCCGAGCTGAGAAAGCTGCAAGTGTATTGACATCACATGGCAAGAAATTGTATACTGGATTGATTGGAGATTCGTTACTTGAGCCAGTGTGGCATGAAGGAGTTGGTACATGTCGTGGCTTTTTGAGTGCTTTGGACGGAGTTTGGATGATAGCGCAGATTGGTAAGAAAAGAGACGAACAGATTCTCGCTGATCGTGAAGTATGCTACCGAGTGATGCAGCGTCTGTCCGGCCAACATCGTGACGAGATGCAGAAGAATGTGCGCAAGTACACAGTGGATCCCAAATCACGCTATTTAATTCACTTTTCTTAGGATAGTTTTAATTAATTTTTAGCTGAAATTTAAGTTTTGCAATTAACTTTTATCGTTGATACAACTAAAACCTACATGTTATAACATAGTTTCATTAAATTTTACAGTAAATCAGAGTGCTGATTTCCAAGATCGCCATTCCGCTTCTTGGATACCAAGGATCATGCCGCTGCCTGCAGTTTACGGTGCTTTGTATGGTGCCGCCTCCAGCTCCGAGCCGGCTGGGAAAATTGACAGTGGCAAGAAAGCGTTCCGCCATCTTGAGAACCTGCCTTTGCTCGTAACCTCCGACGCTCTTGGCTCCACAACGAATGAGGGCAGCTGGCTGCCGCGTTTCATGCGCGGCGCGATTGTACGCAGTGTTTCCGACCGCATCGCCGGACTTATCTTTGTAGCCACGTCGGCCTTCCTCGCCAGCTGCATCACCACCATAATCAAGGACAATGCATCGAACTTGCCTCCCGTGGAAGCGTTCTTCTGGCGCTCGCTTGTGTGTTGGGTTTTCACGCTTGTACGTGTATGACTGAGGAGTATTAAGCATCGACTTTCTAACTGGATATTCCTTGTTTCTGACAGGCTGCTATCGCGACTACTCGTACTAAAGTGCGTGTGAAAAACGAGTTTTATCGTCCATTAGCGATCCGATGTATGGCGGGCTGCATTGTTATGGCTCTCAGTCTCATAATTCTACAAACGCGAGCAGTATCAAATGCCACCGCTATCACATACTGCAGCCCTTTGATCGCGTTCGTTATGGTGAGATAAAACTTGTCTTTCTCTACTCTTTTAGCTGAGTTCCTAACGGTTAATTATCTCTTCAGGCCGCCTACTTTATCAAGGAAAACCCAGACATTTCCACAGTAGTCTGTTCGGTGGTTTGTATTGTGGGTGCTGTACTAGTAGTCCGACCAGCTGTCCTCTTCGGCAAAGACGGCTCCACGGATGTCAAGTGGTATCACCGCTCCATGTCGAGCTTCATGACGTCTTATCTATTCGGTAAATCGCTGGCTATCTGGTCTGCTGCAGTGCTGGTCTTCATGCAAGCGGGAGTCTACGTGTCGCTTCGTAGCCTGCAAAAAGTACCTCATTTGGTGGTAATGCAATATTTTCTGCTCTCGACAACACTCATGGCATTAGCTGCCATGCTAGTCGTGCAACACGGCAAGATCAAGGTGGGGTTGTCCCTAGAAACATGGGGTGCCATAGTGGGAACGGGATTCTTAACCTTCGCGGAACAGCTCTTCCTCACACGTGGATTCCAGTTTGACGGTGCGGGAGTGCTAGCTGCGACGCGACTTCTCCAGGTTAGCTGCGAGTTTGTATGGGGCGTGACCCTCCTGGACACTGCAATGAATCCGTGGAGTGTGAGTGGGGCTGCTCTGACTGCTGCTGGAGTGGTGATCCTGTCGATGCAAAGAATGCACACCCACTGGGCTGCCAGACGTACTATGCGGAATATGCTGAGCAGGTATTAGTGTTCCTAATGTCAATTTTGCTTTGTTTTTGAAATTTTACAAAAAGGACTTATTAATACTACGTAGTATTATAATATTTGGCATATATTACTAACTCTGACAGGTATTGTATTGCAATATTTATTGAAAATGGTGTAGCCCACACCATTTAGCTACACCCAAGACCGCAAGCGCCTTCCAATTCCTAACTCTTGTCGATCCGGCGTCATGGCGAACGCGCGACTGAAGCAGGCGCGGCGCCGCGCGTCCACCCGCCCTCCACCTGCCGCGCAACCTACAGATGTCTCCCTTTCCCAGACGCCGCCGCCAGTTTCCGCGTCTCCAGCGGTCTCTGACGCGCAAAACGAGCCCGAGAACGAGCGCGAGGCGCTGCAAGTAGCGCTGTTAGCGCGTAAATCGCGTCTAGAAGCGCAAATACAGACACTAACACTAGGCAAAACGCTAGTTAAAGGTACAGACCCTCCTTCTATGAGCGAAGAGCGTGTCCATCGAGACTTTCTGTTGCAAGAAATGGAGTGGATGGCTGCAGATTTCGCACAAGAGCGCAAATGGCGTGCTCGCAACGCGAAAACGTTGAGTCAGGCGCTTGTATCGCATCTGGACCGACAGGAAGCACGACTGGCTAGACAGGAGAAAGGCGCAGAGCTGGCGCGTCGCCGCGCGGCCGCGCGCGTCGGCCGCGACGTCAAGAAGTTCTGGAGCAAAATCGATAAGATCATCGCATTTAAGGTGAAGCTGCAGGCGGACGAGCTGCGACAAAGACACATGCAGAAGCATCTAACGCAATTAGTGACACAGACGGAGAAGTACGCAACAGCTTTAGCTGCAAGTTTCCAGGAAGCAGAAGGAGAAAAAGAGATTCTAGAGGAGATAAAGGAGGATGAAGATGGGGATTTTGAGATGATTGAAGAAGAAGATGATGAGACAACAATTGCACAAGAAGAAGAAGAGGATGGGCCAGTTTCTAAGCGACAAGCGGCGGCGGAAGTGGCGGAATTACAGGAAGAAAACGAGCTTTCGATTGAAGAATTAAAAGCTCGATACTATCGAGTTGGAGAGGAAGTGGATGGAGATTTCGTGCTTACAAGAGAAGAAGAAGATGATGAGACGACGATTGAAGAGCAGGAACGACAGGAAGGAGAGCTGTCGCCGTCGAAAAAGGAGGAAGAATTGAGACTTTTACAAGAAGAAGGGGAGTTGTCTATTGAAGAACTTCGTGCTCAGTATACAGCGCAATCGGAGGAGAGCGATGAGGCTGAAGATGATACTATGGAGATAAATAGCGTACAGTCTGAAGAGAGAGAAGAGGCGGAATCGCAGTGTTCAGATATGACGCTGACAGAGTCTGTACCAGTTAAAAGGAGTGGCTATAAGCGGCCGTACTTGTTAACATCACGACTGGATCTACGAGAGTATCAGGAAGCAGGCGTGAATTGGCTGATCAGTATGTGTGAGCGTCGTATTAACGGTATTCTTGCCGACGAGATGGGTCTTGGGAAAACTATTCAGACGATTTCAATGCTGGCTCATCTCGCATGTGCTCAAGGACTGTGGGGACCGCATCTTATCGTTGTACCTACGAGTTGTCTTGTGAACTGGGAAATGGAGTTTAAACGGTGGTGTCCTGCTTTTAAAGTGTTAACGTATTTTGGCTCAGCCAAGCGACGGAAAGAATTACGACAAGGATGGTCTAAGCAGAATGCGTTTCAAGTGTGTATTACCAGTTATCAGCTTGTGGTCCAAGATGCGCATTGTTTTAAGCGGAAGAAATGGTATTATTTAATCCTGGACGAAGCGCACAATATCAAGAACTGGAAGAGTTTACGATGGCAAACGCTGCTCACGTTCAGCTCTCAACGTCGGCTTTTACTTACGGGAACTCCGTTGCAGAATAATTTGCTCGAGTTATGGGCGTTGATGCATTTCTTAATGCCGCATGTGTTTGCATCGCGGAAAGAGTTTAGTTATTGGTTCCAGAATCCTCTCGCACTTATGGTAGAGAATGGAAGTGATCCAACACAAGGAGACAATGGCGTTGAAGGTGGCAAAGATCTCGTGACACAATTACATGGGATTATCCGTCCATTTGTTCTCCGTCGCTTGAAAAAGGACGTTGCAAAGCAATTGCCAGGCAAATTCGAGCATGTAATTTCGTGTCAACTGTCCAAGCGACAACGATTTCTGTATGAAGACTTTATCTCACGTAGTACGACTCGACGTGCAATGTTTGGGCGTAGTAAAGGCAATTTTATGAGTATGATGAACGTCCTGATGCAGTTACGGAAGGTTTGCAATCATCCGGATTTATTTGAACCACGTCCAATCTCTTCTCCGTTGGATATGCCGAGTATTAACGTTCCTGTTCCTTCACGCTGTGGATTTTTAGTCGATGAGATGGTGAACGAACGTCCACGTGTAGCACTTTGGACAGGTTTTAATTTACCAGGTTTAGAGTTACAAGGCAGTGAAAAATCGACTTCTAAACGACGGAGAGATCTGTTCTTTTACGATGTGAGTGTACCATTACCAAGTGATACAATTGCTGCAGTACCAACAGCGTATGAAGGGAAGAAAGATCTGGTTCGACGAATTAAGATTCTTGCTGCAAAGCGACGGGAATACTGGCAACAGAAACGAGAAAGCGTTTTAAAGCTTCAGCAAATTACTATGAGGTTGTATCTGGATGAACCTGTGTTTGGAAATGGACTTCTTCAAGCTTGTACAATGCCGATCTTCATTTCTCCAGCGATGGAAGTTCATAAGCATCGATCGAGACCGTTTTTAGATGCTCGTGAACCTACAGAAGCTTTACAGATGATGGTACGAGATCCTGAGGAGAGATTGACGTCGTTACAAGCTGTCGTGAACAAATCCGTTTGCTACGTACCGAAAGCTCGAGCTTCACCTGCTCGTGTTTTGTATGGAGGTGGAGGCTTCGTTTACGATGACAAGTTTGTTCTATCACGCAAAGCGCAGTTTGAAACGCTTGCCGCAGATTGTTTGCAGCCTGTTGCGCAACGAATGCTGGCGCCTTACTACAATACGTTTAAACGCACGCAGTTATTCTTCCCAGACAAGGCTTTGGTGCAGTTTGATTGTGGTAAATTGCAGCAATTGGCAGTGCTTTTGCGTACGTTAAAGCGTGGCGGCCATCGTTGTCTGATCTTCACACAGATGAGCTCGATGTTGAATATTCTCGAAGTGTTTTTGAACTTACATGGCCACACTTACTTCCGTTTAGATGGCGCTACAAAAGTGGACAAGCGACAGATGCTCATGGAGCGATTTAACCGCGACGAGAAGATTTTCTGCTTCATTCTGAGTACAAGAAGTGGCGGGCTGGGGATTAACCTTACAGGAGCAGACGCTGTGATTTTCTATGACTCGGACTGGAACCCAGCGATGGATGCGCAAGCTCAAGACCGAGCGCATCGTATTGGCCAAACGCGGGATGTTCATATCTATCGTCTTGTAAGCGAACACACTGTGGAAGAGAATATTCTACGTAAAGCTCAACAGAAACGGCATTTGGACTTCCTCGTCATGTCGGAAGGTCAGTTTACGACCGATTTCTTCTCGAAAGCGAGTTTACGTGAGTTGATGCTAGGAAGCACTGAAGAAGAAATAGAACACGTTGAATCTGAGTCTGAAGAGGAAGACACTGATGAAGATAGCAATGAAGTATCGTTGGATACAGTGGAAAACGCAATGGCTCAGTTAGAAGATGAAGATGATGTGGTGGCTATGAAAGGAGCACGCGCGGAATATTTACAGGAACAGAACGAGTTTGAGGAAGATGCAGGTGGAGCGAGAGCTCAGAGTGGTGATGTCTCTAGACCGTCAACGCCTTCTTCTGCGAGTGAAAGAGGTGAAGATGAGAACTTGGATGATACAGCTGAAGTGGAGAGAGGAAAGCGTGAAGTGTTGACTCCTACCGGCTCAGAACATGAAAGTATGGACGAGGACGCTGTTAAGTTGACTGGGAAACGACAGCGAATTGGCTCAAAAGATGAAAAGAACTTGAAGCGCCGTAAGATTTCGGATCAGAACAGTAAAAATGGTGATAAGATCCGTGAGAAAGCACGTGATGCAGCCGAGGAGCAAAAACTGCAAGCTTGGAAGGCGTCAGTCTCATCACTTCAAGGGTTTGAAGACTCTTTAAACCCTGTAGATCGATATGCTCTTCATTTCCGTGAAGATGTGGATCCTTTATACGCGTACACGCCAGCTCAACAGGCCGAAGCACTTGCTGGTATTGATTCCAATCCAAGTGCGACGACATTATTGGAAGATATTGAACGTACTGAAGAAGAAAAACGAGAAGAAGAAGCGCGTTTAATTGCCGAAGGAGAACTTGTTGTTGGTCAATTGGAGAATGAAGATAATAGTGAACAAATGACGGAGAAATACACGGAATTGTACCGTCGTGAACGTGCTCACGTGCTGTTTGAGAGACGCAAACGTCTTCTAACGGGTGCAGCGTGGTCTCTTATGAGATGTGCGAACACTGGCCAGCCCTTCTACTTCAACGCCGATACACGCGAAGCTACGTGGGAATGTCCTCCCGTTTGGCTTGCGAATCAGCAGCTTAAGAGTGCACGGAAACGAGGATACGAAGGTTTACCTCCACCAGCTCTACAGCGTGTTATATCTATGTTAACGCCTTATCCTGAACGTTTTAACGTGCAAATGGTGTGTCGTAGTTGGCATACAGCAGCACAGCACTTGTCGCTGTTTACAAAAGTCTCTGCGAGTGATTTTGAGCCAGGAGCTTCAATATCTTTAACGGACGTTCTAGCCAAAGTAGCAACGGGGGATACGGTACTTTTCGGGCCTGGCGTGTACCATGTGGACGAACCTGTGGAGATTTCAAGGTCGTTGAGGTTGTTAGCAACTCCTGATTGTCATGTGGAGCTGCAGATGCACTCGAGTCGCGCTCAACTTGTATGGAGTGCACGTGGAGGCGTCCTTTGTGGCTTTCATTTCACGCGATCAACCAATAATATTGCTGACTCTCCTGAGATTATATTGAGCTCTGATGTTAAAGAAGCGAAACCAATGGTGAAGGAAAAAAGACGGACATTGCGCAAACAAAACAAGAAGCTGACGAATTGGCAACATTTGTTAAGTGTCGTAGGAGATGGAGAGTTACGTGTCGAGTATTGCGAGTTTGATGGGAATGGACTGGGGAATGCCTGTATCTGTGTATGGGGTCGTGCTGAAAGGAAGAAGAGGAAGCGGAAGACTAAAAATGGCTCTGATACGCCTAATTCAACGCCACAGGACGCTATTTTAACTCCTTCAACACCAATAATTGGCTCTACAGCTTCAAGAGCTTCAATCCCTGCTGCAGACACGTTGTTAGTGCTTCAAAACTGTCGAATTCGAGGTGCTGGAAGTTCCGGAGTGCTGCTTATGCGTGGTTCGTTAGTTATGACGCTTAACACTGTGGAAAACAATGCTCACTCGGGAATTACCGTCTTTGGTGGCCACGCAATTGTACGGCGGAATAAAATCCAACGCAATGGACGGTTTGGGTTACGCTTGCTCTATCATGCTGGCAATATTATTGTTGAAGACAATGTGGTGTTTGGCAATACGTGTGGAAATTTAGATGTGGACAATTCCGGTCGACGTTTTGTTGTCCGTTTAAACGACATGGACAAGGGGAAAAGTATTGCGGAGAAGCTGCCGCATTCTCATGGGAAACTTCGCTTAATGACGTATCGTGTGCTTGAAAAGGAAGTGCCGCGTGCTTCCAACAGTGATTTTAAACCTACTACTACGTCAGCTACCGGTACTTCAATTACTGCTCTTCCTATGGGTTTTATGCGGCCTGTTACGTTCCCACAAGGAGTTAATCCGATGCATTTACCGATGGCGTTGGCTTCGTTAAAGGCGACTTCGACTGTACCATCTGTGGCACTTTCTCGATCAATCAGTACGCAACCCATGACGACGACTGTGAGTTTGCAACGTACTGTTAGCGCACCTAATGCAGTAAGCAGTACAAGACCTGGACTTCCTCCTGCAATCACGAATGGTAATCATACAACTACTGTGAATACAGTGATTGAGTCTCAGAAGAAACGTCGTGAACGTCGACCTAAGACTCAGCAAATGGTGGTAGGTGGAGGTGAAATGATCCTACGTGATACATGTGAGAAACGAGTGGAGAAAGTCGTGAAACCACGACGTCCGAAGGAGCTTCAAACACCTCAAGGGTTTGTACACCAAATGACGTCCCCATCAGCACTTCAGTTGAAATTCGCTCCTGGTTCGACGGCTGCTGCTGTGGCTGCAGCAATGAATGCAATGATAGCAAACACAGCAAAAATGCAGGCGGCCGTGTCTTCTGCAGCGGCGGCAATGAAAGCCGCAAATTTGGCGAATTTGACCACACAAGCTGCTCCAATAGCGAAGACACCGATGCAGACTGGTAGTTGGGCTTTAGCTGCAAAAGCCGCCGCACCAGGTGCTGTTTCTGGTGTTGCAGGTGAAAACTCGACGTTAAAACCTGTTGATTTGACTGGGAAGACTTCTGCGGCTGCAGGGGTTAAGCCAGTTGCCACTTTTACGACTGTGGAGGGGAATTCGATGCAGACTGGTAGTTGGGCTTTAGCTGCAAAAGCCGCCGCACCAGGTGCTGTTTCTGGTGTTTCTGGTGAAAACTCGACGTTAAAATTTGTTGATTTGACTGGGAAGGCGCTTGCGACTGCAGGGGTTAAGCCAGTTGCCACTTTTACGACTGTGGAGGGGAATTTTATAGAGGCGAAGCCTGTAATGGCTCCACAGTCTGGTGAAAAGAAGCTGAAAAGTACTGGATTGGAAACGAAAGCTTTGGAGAATGAGACTAATGGTCACGTGGAAAAGGAGGACAACCCTTGATCCAGATGATAGAGATGCGGTATTTAACAGCGAACGCGAATAATGCAGCGATACAACACATGCGGTGTTTTATTTTAGGCTACGAGATCGCTTGGAGCAGCTTTATTGTTAATTTGAAGTAGATTTTTCAGTCAACTTCTACTTTACTATTGCAGCTGAAGTCGAAATCGAGCATTTCTCCAGTGTTTTTTTTGCTTTCAAACCAGGAGCGGTACACTGTGGACTTTGTAGGTCCCAGACGTCGAGATATTCGTTGCACCACCAGTTCGAACAGGCAACGGCTTGAGCTTTTCAGCTGTAAAATGCCAGGAAGACTGTCAATACTCACAAGACTGGTCTATGCTCAGGTTCATTGACCATCGAACGATGACAAGTTGGTAAACGAAAAGATGAGAGCCAATCTGAGCGACTTGTGCCTAATTAACTCATCGAATGAAGGGAGGCACAGCGTGGATATCAAAGTCGTTTAACATGCTCTTAGGTAATGATATCAGCGATGCAGTGAAGCTTTCCGAAAGCTAGAAATGGGTTTCTTTTGCAGCTAATAGCTCGTTGTCATCACCCGCCCCGCTAGTAAAACCTGCTCAGATCTCATCTTATTAACCAAAGAAAACAATTTTAACATACTAAACAATCAGGAACTATTTAAGTTAACGAAGAACGCACTTCAAGTGCTCTTCTTCATTGAATTTTTACTACTCATTAGAGTTTACAGAAGTGCTGATCCCTCTTACTTTTGATAAGGCGATGAGAATGTGATATTAAGTTGCTAAAAACAAATTAAGTGGATACTGGACGATCCTGCTTTTGAATCGTTAAAATTTACCCAAAATTCGCTGATAAAGTCGCACCAAAAATGTAGAGTATGGTCAATTATACGCTGGGATACGGATTGTTCGAGCTTAGGACTTTAATTATTCTCCTGTGTGTGTTTTGAACCGCTTCGTAAATCGCTTCTCGCTCCAGCATCTTGCGTTCGTACTAGAACGAGAATCACTTGTGGCTCAGCCGAAGCATTTTGTTTGGCGATGCAGTCTACTAACCTTTAACCCCAAATATCTGTATTTTATAAGTCAAAGACTAATAAAATACAGACATTTGGAGTTGAAGGTTACCGTAAAAGAGTAGACTTGCATCGCTAACAACTTTATTACGTTACTTATCGCCGAATAGGGTTCATCAAAGCAACATTTCGTAGTATACAAGCGCAAACCTAAGTTTTAGGATAGCCTGATCTAAAAGTGTTTAATACTGGGAGGTAGTTTGCGAAGCAGGCTACTGGAAGCCCAACGAGGATTATTTGTGAAGCCGGCTGAGGCAACACTCGAACGACACACACGAGCGGTATATACGAACGACAAGCGAACAACATGTATGAACGTTGAATTGGTATTAATTTCTTAGCGTCGTTTCGCTTTGGACACTTTCGCTTTCAGCGGTTGAATTAACCAAAGACGCAACAAGACTGACATTTCAACATGTGCGACCGTTATGTAACTAGAGTGGCTGGTATTTGTAGCGTCGTATCGCTTTGGAATTTCGCTTTCAACGGTTGAATCAAAATGTCGACAGCGCGGTCGAACTCGCATTCGTCATGACTATTTGGAAAGCCCAAGGTTCTACCTGAAATATGTGCTTCTGCTCCTAGAAGGTTGTCCCGGTGCACCCGATTGGCAGTTCGAACACATTTTCGTCGGTATATCACGCGTTCAAAAGTCCAACAAAATCAAGTGCTTCTCACTCTCCTTTGTTCTCAAAACACAAGCTCCGAAACCTACGTCCAAGTATTTTTACGATAAAGTGGAGAATGGCTATTCAACCAGAAGGATATTGGAAGCCACACACAAACACACATAACCAGTAAACGTACCAAGAAATGGCCCTCCCAGCCTAACCACGGAATCTAGTTCATTTCAAAATAAGTGCGTTTTTTTCATGTTAGTTTTTTTGATGCCTTGGCCCAATAATATAAACCAATGAAATCGCCGCATCAGCTCCGTTTCATACTAAGCCGTTTCATTGGTCAATATTGAAGGTCATGAAACTGGCACTTGATCACGAAAGCGATGACTTACGTTAGAGTGAATAGTAATGAAATGAATAATACCATAAAATACTATACTACATCTAGTCCATGGCGCTACACCCATCAATAATAAAAAATTCGATTGACTTCAGCTCGGCAAGGTCTACAGTGCGGCCGGAAAATAAACTGCCAGCTTCAACACGCAACACGTACACCAATTAACCGGCCCATAGCAAAACAACGCGAATGGTGCTCGATTTCAATGCAAACTCGCTACGTGATAACGTTATCGCCCGAAAAATGAACGTCAACTTCAACATATACGGCGATAAGCTGTGTACTGTCACTAGTTAAGTCTTGCTCTTCTAGAGCCTCTTGGGAGTCATCTAGTTCTTTAGTTCAATCCCTGAAGCTCTAGTACAGCGACGTACCTCTTAGACCTGTTGATTTTGTGTTATTTTTGAACCTACTGTACAGCGACGTACCTCTAATAGGCCTGTTGATTTTTGTGAACCTGGGCAATAAAATATACGTATTTTTGAAGCTGTATACACTCGGTATACACCTCGAATACACTACAACTACTACGTAGTACTACTCTAGTACTACATGAATTTAAGTCACGTATTACTACCGGTATACGTTCATGGTATTATCGTGTAGGTAAATATTAATAGTAAGGGAATGAAGTATTATACTCGGATACTGCTAGCTAGTCCAGAAAGTATCGGTAGACGTAGTCTTCGTCGGTCTTGTCCGCTTCGCCAACCACGTGAGCGCATTCGCGGTACAACTTCGACACTTCTTCGGACAAGTTTCGTGATGCGCCGCGGTAGTTGATGAGGCAGTCAGTGGGGATGAAAGCGAGCAGCTTTTCCACGGGCTTAATGCACTCTGACGAGCGACAGAAAAGGAGTAGGTTGCGCTCGGAGAAGTGCTGGACGTCCAGTAGCGAGTCGACGTGAACTGCAGCGTGTTTTGTTGCGCAAGTGCTGAAGAGCCTTCCATTGTCGAGTGTAGCCTTGATGGGGTCGCTGATATCAGTAGGACAGTCACTCCAGCCAAGCACCGAAACTATTGGTAGCACCAAGAGGAAGGAGATTGTCGAGACGAAAGTGCAACTGCGCATCATTTGGAGCTGTGTTGTTGACAGGGAGAAAAGAAGAATGACTCGCAGGGATCTGAGGGTCGAACCGGGTACTGGATGTGGTGCGCAGTATAGCGTTTGTGCTCGTCTACTGAGGATATTTGCATCCGGATGGCATGCAGAAACACGCCCGCCTCATGTTCATTATGCGTCAGCTGTTCAACAGCATGATCACGATACAGAGCCCTACATCGAGTCATTGCACCACATACCGGTAATGACACAAGCACCGTCCAATCATCATCAAAGTCATCCCCTTTTGAGTTTACGCACTGGATTCTGCAAAGCGTGTGGACTCCACAGTGGAGGTGTTGGTCACAAGGTACAATTATGGTCAACAAGTGGACGATGATACAGTACACAAAACAAAAATACTGGACCTTCCTAACCCTATCGTAAACAAACATATGCTTTTCGATAAAGACCCAAATGCAGATGTTCATAGAAGATGAAGATACAGATCATCCTGTCCTAACTAATAGTTGCCGTTGCTTCACTTGATATCAAGTATAGCAGGATTAACAATTAGTGAGGTAACAAAACCTCGATTAAGCATTTTTTTTATTAGGTGGTTTTCGACCACTATAAAAATATTGCATGAACCCATGATAAATCTTCGCGCTCGGGTCCTAGCCAAATGAGACTAAAATAGAAGGAATGGTTGCCAAGACATGCCAATCTTAGACTTTTTATGCAAAACACGTCTTGATGATCGTTTTGTGGCTCTTACACTAGATTTCACCCCATTTTAAGTATCAAGTTTGGTCCATTTTGGTATCAAACATAGCAGCAGACAGGGATATCAAGGTATTGTATACATTTGACTGGGAACCGAGTCGGTGGACACCATCTATATCAAATATAGCAGGATATCCCATGTAAGGGAGTGATTACTTAGGACAGGATGATCTGTATCAGGAAATGGATGCACATCATTGTGCATACCGGTACTAGCCTGAATGGTTAGGGTTAAGGATAAAGGCAGGGAGGGGGGTGAAACCAAGTGCAATTCGACCCACTCAAAATTGTCAATGTGATGCCTGTGGATCGAGGGACTCTCTTTTTAAATGTAGACTGCATCCCATGTTGATAATAACCCGAAGCTTTAGCTTTGCAATGATGCCAGTAGTATTTCTGTATTATTCGTGGTGCAATGGAGGATTCGATTCGCCTGAGGCACTTAGTATATTTTTGTTTTTTTCACGATTTGAGGGGCAATGACATTCCATCCCGTATGGGTGTGACGGACGGGAGAAAGTCCAATGTTTTTTTTTCATGAGGGGTGTTTTTTTCAGTAGAACCCAATTTGGGGTGCAGCGGACGGGAATTTTTTTCAACTGCAAAATACAAATATCAATTGCATTTAGAGAAACCAGTGGTTCCAGATTAAAAAGGGGGAATAAAGCTGGGCCGTGAAGCAGGCCGCGGGACAAGGACAGCACGACTCGCCACGAGGACAGCTTCACTCGCCACACACTGCTCATGGTACGTCCGCCACACGCTGCGCCTTTAATCTGGGGGAATCTAATACCATTATCCTGTGTTTCTTTGTAGCCGTTGACACACGAAATAGAGCCGCGCACTCTTCGGGGGCCATGGTATCACGATCCCAGTAAATTGCGCGATCGCCTGCCAGATGGCGAAGGTGTCGACGAGTCAGACAGCAGTTTACCCCGACACAGCCATCCAGCGTGACGGTCGACAACGCAGGAGTCGCTGCAGATCCGGGGCCGAGACAGCACCGATACTGCGGCTCATGCGATCTCACAGTCCATTGGTGTGAAGTGAGAAGAGCCTCGATAGACAACCGCTGCTGCGCAAGGGCGTAAGAAGAGCGTACAAGGTCGCGAAAAAAAATGATTGGCCTTTGCCATTAAGAAGAGCGTACACGGCCGCAAAAAAAACCATTGGCATTTGCCATTGCGCGTTCCAAGCGTCGAGTCAGACGAAGACTACGTACAAGAAAGTTGCGAGGACGCCGATGATGAGGAAGACGAGGGACATCTACAGCTCGCCCAGTTGCAGGCTTCAGCAGAACTTGCAGATCTGTCGGACAGTGCTTGTCGTCACACGCAGACTAAGCCCCCGGACTTACAACAATCCGGTACTAAACCGGACGAAGAGTGAAGGAGATAGCTTCTGGAGGCGAAGAGTCATGCAGACCGATTTTTGGAGAAGATGCTGCAAGTGCAGCACTTGAAGCGTCTCGCGGACTTGTAGTTAAGGATGATGGAGCGTACATGGAGAGCTTCAAAATAGTTTATGACAGCTGGGATGATTTGTTTACTGCGCTGACAAAGCATTGCAAAAGACGTGGCAGCTACCTTCGAAGAGAACGTCGTACAGCTCGACGTTGAGAAACAGGAAACTGATGGAACGCGGTATCCCCGAAGGTGACCATCTTTTGATACCAGACAGCTTTCCCTATTATTCACTCACGCTCCTTTGTACGCATGGAGTGAACCATCAAAAGAAAAGTAAGGGAAAACCCCAGCAGAGAATCATCCGCTACTTGGGGTGTGGGGATAAAGTGTGGATGAGAGAGTGGGACAAAGGACAACTTGACTTTTTGTTTGGAAGAGTTTAAGAAAGCGAATCCTGCATGGCGTAATATTCGTCTCATTGTTACGGACAAGGATTTTAAGGAGAAAGACGTGCTAGCTAAGGCGTTTCCTGATGCTCTGCAACTGCTTTGCCAATTTCATGTGATTGATTACCTCTGCAAACAAGTCTGTTGGTATTACTGTATTTGTTTGCTTTCATGGTTGCTCTAATTGTCGAATTCGTCTTTGGTTAGGTTGGCAGTCGAAGCGATCGAGGTTCAGAAGAGAAGAAGGATATCATAAGCGCTCTTCAACTGACGATGAAGGCAGATAGTGCTAAAAGTTACTCGACGTACCGCCAAGAGATGATGCGTTTGCTTGGAGACGACAAGACGGACGGACCCCTTCTCCTTTATTTCGAGGTTAACTGGGAGACATGCAAGCGTGAATGGGTTGACTACCTCAGGAGCAACGTGCCTCATCTCAACAATCATACCAACAACCGGATTGAAAGTGGGTGGGGTAAGATCAAGCAGCTTGTGGATCACGACATTTCGACTGGCCAGGTTGACGTTGGTGGGGCTCTCTACACTGTCAAGAGGAGTGTGCAATCAGGTCGGGCATTGACAAGGGATTATAAAGTACAGCGATGCGCGCGTTGTATGTCAGCAGCTTCAAGGCATTATGGCGGATCAGACTGTTTCTGACTATAAGTGCACGATTGCACTTCTCCAGACGGTTCAGAAGTTATGCCGAGCTGGTGAGGTGCAAAAGCTTGCGGATGCTGTGGCGTTAATCGACAGTCAGACGATGGATAGCAAAACAGAGAAGCAACGAAAAGAGACAAATACACAGGGTAGACTTCGGCGGCCTTGGCAGAAGTGCGTCCCACCCGGGTACGGGACATTCTCCCCGACAGAGTACTTGTCGTCCTCGACAAGTCTCCTAGCACAAACCTGAGAACTCGCTGCCGTTCGTCTTTAATTCCACATGTCACAGTTCTTTCTCGAGCTCTCACGTTGTGGTCTATCAACTGGGCGACACTGCAACCAATACCTTCGCACCGAGTGTCCTGAAAATGTTTAGTCCTAGGTGATCCGTTCCTTCGCAATTTCTGAAAACTACTAGCTTTGCGAGATCGTGTGAGCAACGGTTCTGTCGGCTCCATCATTTCTTCATCAAATCTTGTATAAGAACATCCTGCTCAGTGTGATTCAAAGGGCTTTCCATTTCTTGGCCAGCGAGGTTATCTCTATTGTCATTCTCTCCGGGTATGACGCTTGTGACACCTCGCTCCCCGACTTCGATCTGACCAGGAGATGGGGCAATTTCGCTGTTAGGGTCACTACAAGCGCCATCATCTTGCTCCCCGACTTGGACTCGACTACTGTCGAGAAATCAGAGTCTTTGAGCAAGTCGGTCTTAGTTAGAGTTTCAACAGTCGCTTAGTGAAGCCGCGAAAGACCGTCCGCGTGGACCATAGTTGTTCCAGAATTGTGCAATCCGCTACCTCCGGCGACAGTCACTTCTGCTTCTGCGTGGAGCTCAAAGTTAGTCCGGGTTGCCAACACCTCGGAGCTCATATTCTCCAATTGGGCTGCCGAATCCGGCAAGCGTTCCAACTCGGTCGCCTTAGCGACCGCCGAATCAGTCGCCACTGCGATTGTTTCTCTAGCCGCTCCGGCGGTGCTCTCTTCTTCGTCGTGCTCAATTGCGTCCATACTGACGAGTTGTCGTTCAACATTTTCTTCATTCTGTTGTGTAGCTCAACTTCGTTGAGAGGACGTAGTCGGTCCTCCAGCTCTTTATCATATTCTTCGAGCTCCTCTTGTGCTCCAATAGACAACCCCTTGGATAGTTTATCCAATTCCTCAGGGAAGAACACTCGCTTGTACTGAGAAGCTACTGCGTAGTCGGCTTTAGAAACAGTAGCCATGGGTTTTTCAGTTACCAATCGCTCCTCATCGGTTCAACCAGCAGTCACTCCCACCACGGATTACTCAGGCCAGCGTTCCACACAGCCGTCTCGGCGGCTATCGAGTCCATAACCGTTGATCCGTTATGCGCATCCTCTTCTTCATCGTAGTCCATGGTATCTGTGCTAAGGACTTCCACACACGCATTTAATTCTTCATCAGGGTCTATAGCTTCGGGGCTACAGACATCCACACACACATTAACCTCTTCGGCATGACCTATAAGCCTCGGGGCTACAGGTTTCCGCACACTCGGGGATATTTCCCGCAATGTACACTTTTTCTTCGGCGCTTTGAGAACGGGTACTCAATTGATTGAGAGCAGTCCCAAACTGCTCAAAATCCCAGCTCCTCGAACGCTTGCCTCCGCACGCGTTCTCCTTCGATTATTCAGGGCCTGACATGATAGTCGTAGCGTTCTTGTTCGCCTCACGTTCGACTTCTTCCTCCCTTCCGTACGCGTTCTTCTTCGATTCTTCAGGGCCTGCCACGATAGTTGTAGCGTTCTGGTTCGCTTCACGTTCGACTTCATCATCCCTTCCATAAGCATTCTCCTTCCATTATTCAGGCCAATTAATCATCGTCTCAGACACAGTACCATACTGTTCGATGCTTTGGCCGAGTTCTTCTTCGTCAGGCTCGGTAGAGCTCATGCTACAGGCCATCGTACACTCGGGACCGTCTCCCGCAATGTACGCTTCTTCTCCGGCGTTGTTAGGCCGGTCAGTCGTCTCCTCGGGGGCAGTACTCAACTGCCCAAATTGTCGGCCTCTCGAACGCTTATCGTCTTCAGCAGCATTATCAGACCGGCCAGTCGTCATCTCGGGGGTGGATTCTATCCACCCGACGCCTCGGTCACTTGAACGCTTATTTTCGTACTTATCCGCATTCACTCTCTCAGGGTGTGTTTTGATAGCCGCCGCGGCATTGTCTTCTTCGCGCTCGACGTCATTCCACCTAGGAAGTGACTCTTCGTTTTCTTCTTCGTTTACTCTTAATTCATCACGCAACATAAATCCAATAGATGCCGGAACGGAACATAGCGTCCCAGCCACCTCAGAGACCTCCCTATCTCAATAGTGGCAGCCAATGTCACTTCGGGTGAGTCTCCCTCAGTGTCGTCTCGTTGACAAGAGGAAGGAGCGACCCACTATTTCCCCTCCTCCTGCCCCATCAATTCTGCGTGGGACCGGTCCTCGCGCAGAGGTTGCTCTCGTAGAGTCCGGCTCGGTCATTTGCAACATAGTTCGCCTAGCAGGGCATTCCGAAATTCGGTGCCCCGGCTTATCAGCCTCGTTCTCTAGGAGAAGCGTTACTACTCCTCCCGTTAGCGTTCTGGCGCTGTCCCCCACCGAAACTACCGTTCCTCTCTCGACGCGGTTGATCGCATTCGAAGGCGACATGTCCGCGTTGGCGGCAGTTGTTGCATGTTATAACGATAGGTCTCGCGATTACAACCCTTGTAGTGGCATCGGCCGCAAACACTAATACCCTCGCGAGTATAGTCATCAGGCCCCATTCTTCGCCCAATTCCCGCCTTACTCGTATCGTTTTCGGTAGCAGCACAAATATTAAGAGCTAAGTCTTCGTATTCGTAGGCAGCGCTTATAGCGTTCTGGTGATAATTCCGTCGAGGAGATCTAGGCATCTGCTGCTGGATCAACAGGTTTTGTGTTTGTTGCATCATGCTCAACATTTGTTGCAACAGAGAATTATCCGAAGAAGACTGCGAAGTCTCATCTAGAAATTCAGCATCATCCTCCACGGGATATGCATGTTTTTGTACAACAAACCGTTACAGCTTGAGGGATGGTAGTTACCATGGTAGTCGTCAGAGCCGTCTTCCACTCTTTATTCCGCAGTCCCACCAGAAAATACTGGTAACGCATTTGTGGGTTAGTGCATTGCGCCGCATCACAGAGACTCGTAACTTGATCTCCCCAGACCTCAGTCGACATCCATTTAGAACGTTTCAAACGTTCAATCATTTGTAGAGGGGTCTGGCAGATGAACTGGTTATACAAGCAGAGACGAAGCGTTTCGAAGTCTCGAATTTGCGACATCCACCAACTCTCGCCTGTTTTCGCTTTCAGACATTCTCGGAAAGCACTTAACCTTACTGTTTCATTCAAGCTCATTGTGGCGCGTTCAAATGAATCCCAGAAGGAATGAGCATTCTCAACAGTTTATCCGTCCGAGTAGAAAGGTTGAATCATCCGTACAGCGTTCTTGATGCTCGAGTGCATTCCAAAAGCCGCTGAGTTATAATTCTGTCCACTTGTAGTCAGTTGTTGGTTTCCAGCCGATGTTGCATTATTCGACGTCGACGAAGTCGAGCCTCTAGTCGTATTAGTCGTCGCGTGTTGCTGTTGTGCTGCTTGATTCCAACTCATTGACTGGAAGAACGGGTTTTCGAACCCAAACCCAGGCGTTCCAGGGATGCCACCTAGCGTATACCCTCCGTAAGACGCGACGGCCGTCATCGGCGTTCTAACGCCCGGCGCCGAGTGAGATAAGGCAGCATTTCCCAGCGGGTTATATCCGTACCCACCCGAGACGCCTAATGAAGATGAAAGATGGAACGCTGGCCGCTAGTGGTGGAGCACCTACTGTCACATTGGGATTCGGAGCGTACTGATGACTTCCGACCCCGTATCCAGGATAGTGCCCAGTATAGGGTTGTCCGGTCTGATGGAACGCTCCAGAACTCGAACCTACAGTAGGCTGATACTGATAAGGCTGATAGTCCGGGTTTCCTCTTTGGAACGAAGCAATACCACTGCTCAACGCCAACTGGGATTGACCCTGTCCGGCGAGCCTCGAAGAGGTTGCATTTGCTGCGAACTCAGCTGAGGGGTACCACTTGGAAAGGGGTACAAATTCGGTCTTTGCAGACTTGTGGAAGGTGACCCGAGACGACTGACCGGGAGCATTGAAATGTACTTGTGGTACACCCGGCACGGGTGGAGCACCGGCTAGCCCGCTCTGACCCGGAAGTGAGTATTGGCTTCCCTGCGAAGGAACCCGCGTCTGTCCCGGCAGAGTCGAAACGGGTTGACTTTGAGTTCCTTGAGACGAAGTAGCCGTTCCAGCAGATCCAAGTATTCCGCCTCCTCCTTGAGTTGGAATAGCTCCAGAAACGCTCTGATTCATTGTTCTCGAACTTATTTGGGGCGGCGAAGAGTGATTGATAACCGACCCCGAGCTCGTGAATCCACCGCCGTGAGCGCTACTCATGGCCTGCTGTACAACATCTCGTACAGCGCCTAGCCCCGCGGGAGTCGTTAAGTCCGGACGATTTGTTCTAGTCGATGGGGCGTTCACAACGTCTATACCAACTATCGTCGAGCTGACTGCGGGATCAGCAGGTGCTACATTTGCTTTAGGTGCAGTGCCAGCTGCTAGTGTGGGTGGCTGTTCCAGTGGCTGTTCCTGACTTCCTTCTTCTTCGACAATATCTGTCATGAAGACTTCTGTTATGGCGTCACCGAATCCAGGTCTCGGTCTCCGCCCTCTTCTCGAAACGATACATGATTCACTCTACACTTTAACGGTCAGGCCCCTCAATTAAGCGTACCCGACGAAGCAACTCCGGTACCGACTAACTCAGTCGGGTACGATGCATCTCGGGCTAAGGCTTGACTTGAAAGAGTCCACGCGTCTTGTTCACACGAAGCGTTTCCGAACTAGGCAGCTCCCCGGTGTGTTCACCAAATGTCGCGTATCCGCCCAAAGCCAATGGTTCTGGAGGAGCTGCGAGTTCGATAAAGGATCCGAACGCATGTCAAGACGGATGTGGTATACTTAGGAACACTTAACTTTAAAGAAAATAAACTCTCTTCTTGTTAGTTCCACTTGTCTGGCTGTAGAAAGATTTACGACTGAGAGATTTGAGGCACTGCTCGCTAGTAGATTCTCTGCTTATTTTACCTTAGAGGTTCTACTCTCAACGAGTCGGTTCTCACGTAAAGTGTCCCCCACTCTGTAACAGGCATCCTTTAACCCCAACGATACTCCTGTCATCCATCCTCCCAGACACCATGTCTTGGTTGTCCTTCTTCAAGTCGTACCCTCATCTCTCTGAGTTCTTCGTTGCGCCATCCTTGCTCCTCTCAACAGTCATTGTTCTACAGAACGCCCCATTAAACCATGTATTCCACACCAAATGAACCCATTCGAGGTACCGTCGAGACTTCGGCGTGCGTCCCACCCGGGTACGACGGGACAGCACAATCAACGCTAATTTGCGGTGAAATTGGTACCATACCATAATTTATCGGACCTGGGGACCTATCGGACCTGTACCCAACATATGGTACATCCCGATTGCTACCGGTACTAGTATGGATAGTAATACTACCGAAACAGGCACAGACGATGAGTATGCTAGCAGTGATAGCTCAGATAGTGATTTCTAACTATCCACATACATAAAAGTTTTTAATTTATGCAATTTTGAAGGTACCTAAGTGTGCTTGGGCCACAGACGATGAGTATGCTAGCAGTGATAGCTCAGATAGTGATTTCTAACTATCCACATACATAGAAGTTTTTAATTTATGCAATTTTGAAGGTACCTAAGTGTGCTTGGGAATACTACCGAAACAGGCCCGGAAACAACTCATTATATCTTCCCAATGGAAGTGCGCTCGCACAGGAGCCGCAGGTACTTTTCAGGCGTCACTCACGTTCTAAACGACCAAGCAGCTAACGAATTCAATGGGATCGCGAGCTCGTCGTCATCATACCAAATACAGAGGTATACCCAATATTGTATTATATTATACAACAGAACTACAGGCAAACCACATTTCTGCCTTCTGTTAAAAGCCTTTTTACCTCTTTCCTAAACATTGGTGGGCTAAATCTATCCGATCTTGATAAGGTGCAGATTTTTTATGTCTGAGAGTAAAAAGACATTTCCTCTCATGAATGCATCTGTCACACGTTTAATAAAATAGATGACGAAGACACCACAATCATCTGCGTTTTTCTGCATCGGACTTGTGTGAATCCCTCGCACACCAAAATCAACTACCTTTTTCTCTGGATATTTTAGCTTTAGCTCTTCATCAAAATACCCACACAGAACTTTCTTGACGACCTCAAGCTTAGTGATACCCAGAGAATCGACGTGTACCATACATCGCCTAAGATCGTTATCATTAAGGACTGGGTTTTGAACCACCGCAAAAGTCCAATGTGAGCCCATACAAATAGGCACAACAATCTGGTCGTATTTTTCGTACGGAAACGTGGCTGTAATTCCGCATACTGCTGGATGAGCCGCGGAAATGTTTCGGCCCAAATTTTTAAACGCCGCAAAAATGTTTCCAAAAACGTTTGCATCGAGAACATAAATTCGACCAAATGATGGAATGTGCTCTCTAACGTATAACTACGTCGTTTAGCCATTCGTCGGTATCCAGCGTTTTAATATCATTTTCTTGTACTATTAGACGAACTGAGCTCATACCTGGCGCAAACGAGGTACTGCGCGTCTCACACACAGCTTCTGATAGATCCACGAATTCTTCGCTATTATCACCACAATTCTCATCCAGCAGCGAAATAATTCCAAAATCGTCTGGAAATATAGATGACCCAACAGTGGAAATTTGCATAGGCTCCGATGGTACTTCTGTATACAAAAGTTTCGTCGATGGTAATTGGATACAATTAGCCAACTCATTTAAATTACCACTCACGCCACGTGGGACAAATAACTTCTCCGTGCTATCGGAAATCTTGTGTTTCTTCTGATTGGGCGTTTTGTGAATTTCGTGAGGAGCAATAAAATCTTCAAGTTTGTGACGGTTCAAAAATCGATTTAGCCACTGGCGTTGTGCTCCATGCGTTAATTTCGTGAAATCGGGAATTTTTACGGAGCAAATAGATAAAATTTCACTGCGTTTCATACAGGAGTCAGTCTCTTCAGACTGATTAATAAGATTCACGATCTCTCTCTCGAACTCGTTCGTCTTGGATTGAGGACCACGTCGTGCTGCAAATTCCGAGTTTACACGTGCGCGGAGCATCTCTTTAGAAGATAACCACCCAAGCAACGTAGTTCGCCGAACCTGGAGCTGCCGTGACGCTTCGGACGTACTCCATCCACTTAGTTCCCAGAGCTTTAGGGATTCAACCTTCTGTACATCGGTGAAGGGTGTGCTGTTCATGGTGACCTATTAGTAGATTTTTTAGTGCCACAGGTTATTTGACACATAAACGGGTAACTCGATACTACGGTACTATCTATTGTTTTTACTACTGCGTGTACGGGTTACTCGACACAACGGTACTATCTATTGAGATTACTACTGCGTGTACGGGTAACTCGACACTACGGTACTCTTTATCTATTTTACTACTGTGTGTACGGGTTACTCGACAGTACGGTACGGTTTTCTCATTTTTTACTACCGCATGTACGGGTAACTCGACACTACGGTACGCTTTATCTATTTTACTACTGTGTGTACGGGTTACTCGACAGTACGGTACGGTTTTCTCTTTTGCGTGTACGGGTAACTCGACACTACGGTACTCTTTATCTATTTTACTACTGTGTGTACGGGTTACTCGACAGTACGGTACGGGCTACCGACACGTGTCAATCTGTACGGCTAGTTCATTCTGATCCGCATTTCCAATATTGCTTCGAGCACTCCGTAGTGATGTACGTAAGCTTTACGATAGAGCTGCTGACGTGTACTTCTAACAGTGATGCTGGTTGCAGTCCCACTTTTAATCTATTGCCATTTGCCGTGCTTCCCGTATATTGTTTTCTTTAAGTATTTACTTGCTAATAATGTTTGCCCACTGCCTGTATATTGTTCTCTAGGGATTTACTTGCTTCTTATTTCTAAGACGTCTTGAGTGTATCCTGGAGCTGGATCACAGATAGCAGCTGTCTGAAGGAGGCGCTGATGGCGTTGTATCATTTCGTTAAGCTCGCCTCTGTTGTGAAGCGCTTGCAAGTGCTTTAACACGGCACTGGATCCACGCGAGCTGATATTTTCTCGCCCGCCAGGAAGGATGTGATTGCTTGTTCTGATTGCTTTCCCAGAATAAGTACGCAGTCACGGTAGTCGGCAGAGGTTGGGTTGAGCGTAAATCCTTCCGGAAGAAATATCTTCATAAAGGCAACAAGGAGCTTCGCCTTCGATCGTTGCTGCTTCGGTGCCCCCGCATACCAACGGGGTTCATTGACGTACCCGGCAAACCAAGTAGCATGAAGGTGAGTGACGGAACCCCTATGCTGCCTTTTTTTGGAAGAGCTCAAAGTGGCTGATTCTTCTTCCGTGTTGCTTCTCTTTCGTTTAGGTTGTACAGGTTCGTGGTTCAGCTTTGCCTCGAGATCGTCCATTCGAGCATCCTGTCGGTTGGAGTGCTCTATAAGATGTTTAATTACAGCGGCTAGGTGATCGATGACTTTTTGTTGTGCGCTTGATTCGTTTGCCTGCAATTCTTGTGAATTTTTCGCCGTCACCGCTGGTTTTGCTAAAGGTTGTGCAAGATGGGACGACCAAGCGAAGAGATCGGCCAGCGAACTACCTGTGTGTAACACACAGGCTTCGATGCGCTTGACAGCTGGACTTTCTGGGTTCAAGCTCTTCAGCACTGGGAAATGGCGGATGAGCAGGCGGTAAGCACGTCTAACACCTTCTTGTTCACGTTGAGCATCTTCGTTGCGAGCTGATAGCAGGTCGTGAAAAGTACACGTTGTACATTTTCAACTGTAACTAAAGTCTGCGAGTCAAATGTCTAGAGGTCTTGCAACGGTACACTTGTCATGGCTTCGTATCCGCTGAGTACCTTGGCGATCATGTGATCTTGTCGGCTGGTGTTGAAGATGTAATTAAACCCTTTGTTTGTAGTGCTCATATTCCAGGATCCTCGATCGAAAATCCAGCGTGCAGTCATCTTGTCGCAGCCGTTTGCATGTTGGGCCCCACCGCGACGAAAACTGTGCGACGTCAAAGCGGCGTTCACCCCCGACACTAAGCGTTCACCCCAACGCTAGCGCTACACGATCAAGCACCCGGTTGACATTAGCGTATATCGTTGGCGCCGTGTCTATGCGAGGTGCGGAAGCAGGGGCACTCAGGCCTGTAGCTATCAGCGGCGCGTTGAGAAGTTCGACCAGCGGAACATCGGGTGAGAGCACCACAGCGGTAGGCGAGGCTTGCTCCTGGGGATTGCCTACGAGCACTGGGCATGGTGCAGGCTGAACAAGCAGCGCAAGAGAGATCGCCAGTAATGGGCACGTTGCGAAATCAGTATCAGGGAAGAGCGACAAGCCTTTCTCCTCCGATGTCTTCACACGGACCAAGCGGAGGAAGAATACGTCGCCAGCGTCGATAGACATGTTCCGTTTGTGGATCATCGCTAGATCGGATGCCCGCCCAAATAAATACCAGAGTAGGCCCAGTAGAGAGGCATCCTGATAATCGCTAGCAGAAGTTGCGTTAGCATACAAATATGTAAGCATCTTTTTTAAATCCGACTTCGTGCATGGAGGTGCTTTAGCAACGAAGCCACCGCCATCTTGTTTTAGACAAAAGCTATCTAGTGTCTTACCCATTTTTAGTAGCCTAGACTCCAACAAGGTTCGGTGCTGAGGGAATTGATCAAGAAGCCAAAGTTTGGCCTGCCGGTAGTACTGCATGGCAGTATTTCGTGCAAGTGGCTTACCCTTCTTGCCCTCATTGAATGCTAGGTACATCCCAAACTTATCCATCACACTTACAAAGCGCTTCCCACTTTCATCACTATATATGCATCTCCTTACGTACTCCTCTTCAACTCCTTCACTCTTGAGGAACTTAGCAAACGCAGCGATGGCTGCGGCCTTGGCACGCAGGGTGTTGCCGGGCTGTAGCTCGTCTAGGCCCATTTGAAGAGTCCGATAGTGCACAATATGCAACTGATACGTGAATCACTTAACATTTGGATAGACAGACACATCTTTTTCAATATTATCGGACCTGATACGTCCGATCGAGTGGATTAGACGACTAGTCGACGATTGAGATTCGTGCGTCGTATTTTATAGTTGAGAGATAGTTTCCCATAAAGCTAACCCACGCACCTCGAAATCCGGGTGACTTAAATATAAGTTCGTTCCACTTTGTCGCGTATTATTTTTAACATTTTTTGTGTCATTATTTTGGACTTCAGAAAAATAATGGTAACACTTTCTGTGAAGTACCTGTGATGATGCGAGATTAACCAGATTCCTGTGGCTGCTCGGAGGTTGGGAATATTGGTGAAATACCTCTTCACCCAATCGATGCCACCAGCCATCGGAGGTTCCGAGTTGTGATTTGTTTTGAAGATTCAGTTCATCGACCTCTGAGATGATACAGTTTATACAGTTTCTACAATCCGCACCTCACAATTTCACAATGCGAAAGAGTTCAACCAATCAAATTTCTACAACGAGGAATATTTCTTCGTCAAGTTGACTGTTTCCTAGTCGCGGCTGTACCTTTCTTATGTCGCAATTGAAGTCATAACTTGTGAGTAAATGAACTTGTCATCATGTGTGAATCTGTTGATGGACATATTTTGTTTTTGCGTTCTCACGAATACTGGAAGAAGTAGCGAAAAATTAATCACCGTTGGACGGCACTCTCTCAATAGTTAAATCACATTCACAAACCAGCCGCACAACGCATCAGGGACAACCAAAACACCGAGGGGAATAGTCGAGTCGATACCCCCTTAATTTGTCGATGTTGTAGCGTCCACCAAACGTAGACATCGGATGCACGACAGAAACAGCCTGTTCGACAATGTTAGACATTTTTTTCTATCCATAACAGGCAACATTTGTGAAAAATATTATCGTGCTACATGTAGAATTGAAGGGGTTTCCGCATGTAGAACTACATTTGAATCTCTTGCCGCTTTGGTACGCAGACTATAAGGTAAAATCATAGAGATCTGCCGCTCGCCAATTCTTTCGATAACAGATATTATCTCAGCAACGGACTGGGAGACCAGACCTCGATCTGTCGACTGAAGTTAAGGCGTACTACTACGGTCGGGTGTCATGCGATGAAATTCGCTTGAGCTTGTTCGCGTGGACAACACTAAACCTAAGAGCTGACAACAGCGACAACTTGCTAGTTCAGACAAACGGACCTTGTGTGGCACGTCTACTTCACTTTCGACTGACCCTCAATGAGGAGCAATTTACAGTTTGCAACAGAGCAACGGAAGTTCCTGTCGGTTTCGTCAAATCTCACCTCGAATGAACACACCAGTTAACAGGATACCAGTTTTTGTAAAATATCCACATACTGACACGACTGAAAAACACGCGATATACCCCAGTACGAAAGACTAGCGGCTGGAATAGCTACGACGAACACTGACAACGTCGCATCCAACTACCTAAGTCCTGAACCGTTGGCCTCGTCGTACATGCGACGAACTCTCGCTAATAGTAAGACAACTGGATGCTTGTCTGGTAAATTTGGGTCTTTATACTTTCCTCTGTCAGCTCCTGTGCTCCGGCCTTCTTCTTGCAATTGCTGCATTAACCATACGCTCTGAAAAAATGCATGTCGTGAAGAACTGATTTCGACGAGGCTCTGGTGTCGACCGTCGGAAGACAGTGTTAACCCCTAAGTTCCCGGAACAAAAGTGGGGGGGGTATATTTTGATCCTTATGTTGGAGGTAGAACATATCTAAGTTCCCGGAACAAAAGTGGGGGGGGTATATTTTGATCCTTATGTTGGAGGTAGAACATAGGATAGTATAGGAATTTGTATATGTCTACGTTAAGTTCGATTTTCAGCAGGAGGGTTTGGTTTAGC
>JAIKVB010000122.1:0-41141 GCA_024679045.1 Phytophthora brassicae | reverse complement strand
GGGGACCGACATTTGGACCTCGTCGTATCCTGCTTATGAAGATTCACTGTGTGGACCACTACAGGTTCGAAGCGAAATGCGAACAATTTTGAAGGGGCCAGCTGCCCGCATTTCGAGAGGTTTGCGGGAGGTGAGGGCCAACCCCAACCCAGTCCAACCCAACTCGCTGAGTTGTGAGTTGGTGCTAAACGTTGACAGGCCTAGCCTAAACAGCGCCAATGGGTCGTTCCCACTTTGGACTACTTTTAGCTGAAGGCAGAAAGTGGGAAAAGTGGATTTCTGAACATGTTCCCACTTTAGACGTGGTATGACTCATACTGCATGCCATAATAGAGCTCTAAAACAGTAAAATCTCCAATTAACACGTAGTAAGTGGTGTACAATCTCGTGTGGTACAATAGTTCTTTGGGAAATCTATCCTGGATACCGCTTTGTGATGCCGGATCGGTGGCATCGACGCAACTTTCCCCCCAACGCGGTCAAGACAGCCGACCGCGTGGGGGACTACCTAGCAGCTCTACGCAATGCGTTCGTAGCGAAGAACTCGTCGTGCAGTCGTGGCCTGAACCTTGAGGGGGATCTGAGCGCTTACGAGGTGGAGACCCGCGTGCTGCTTAAACTGGCGTCGACTGGACGCGTCGTGAACACTTTGCTGCGTTTTGGACGCGTGTTGGAGTCGTACATGGAAGTTATGGACATCGAGAAGACGGAGGAGGTCATGCAATGGAAAGATCAACTGGAATTGGAACGGAAAGATCGCGTGGAGCTGTTTAAGACGATTCTGACGGATGAACAGCGTTTGATGGAAGCTATAGGTGACGAAACGCAGCAGATGGAGCTGCTCACGTTGCTTAAATACGATCTCACGAAATTCCACAAGATTTTGATCCCGGGGGAGCTGGATATCATGTCGGAAGTGTACGAGGAAGTAGTTCGCTACTCTGGGATTGTGTTGGTTGAGAATCCTCCGAGTTGGTTCTTGACGCCAAATGATCTGTGGAGTGATTCGGGAATCTACTATCTAGATGGTGTTCGGGTAAGCAAGTGTATTTCTGGAGATATCTTGAGGACGGGGGCAGGAGATCATCAGAGCTGGGAAGACCACGAGGAAGCTTGTCTGCGTCAAGCTGCAATCTGGGCGGATCTAAACCACCCTCACGTGGCCAAATTACTTGGTGGTTGTTATATCGGCAAGAAACCGTTCCTTGTTCATGAACCGGCGGAGCCCCTGACTTTAAATCGCACGAGCGCGCAGTCGTGGCAGCCGCTGCTAGGGTGGGCGCTCGGGCTTCAGTATTTACACGAACGCGAGCTCGGATACATGAACTTTGATGACAACAGACTCTTGGCTCGGCATTACGTCACAAGTAGTGGTGTATTATGTGGGTTAGGCCTAGTACCTGTAAAAAGGAAAACAGCGAGATCGTTGGAGCGTGGGTTTTCAAGTATTTTCAACATGGCACAGTTGGCAGCTTCGCTCCCGCAAAATGAGGTGGAAGAAGTTTTGCTTTACTCTCGTACGGTGCCCACGTGGAGTGTTCAAAGTGACATTTTTGCCTTTGGTTTGGCTATTTTCAATACAAGACAGTGGACGTCCATGTACAGTAATGAGAAGGTGCTCGTGCCACCACAAGCGCGTCCACCATTTTTAAATGAACTCGAATGGGACTTGATCCAAAAGATGTGTGCGCGGGAGCCTGATTCGAGAGTTAGCATGTGGTATGTCGTTCATCGGCTCCAAGCGTTCGCTCGAGCTTCGGAGGTCTCTGTAAATCCGAGAGCCCCAGTGGATCTAAGTGTGAGCTTGGAAGCAGACGATGAACCGAATGAGGAAGATATGGAAGAAACGTATAGCCCACCGACGCACATTGACGACTTCATCGTCCCAAAAATGTGCGTGAAGGTTGTGAAGGCGATGCCACGCCTCAAAACAATGTGTGAGGATATGTACGATTCTAGTTCAATGCAGCTCCAAGTGTTGAAGCGAATATTAAGCCTCCATTCCCAGCTCCAACTACCGGTATCCGCTGACTTTAAAGATTCTGCCATTGTGATGGAAGCGTTTGTGAGCGTCGTGGACTTGTTCTACTTGTTTCTTACGCGACGCGATCTTGGCAAAGAACAGATGAGCAGTAGTGCAGTATTGAGTTTCTGTGCATCACGAGCGGCAGCTCAGAATGTCGCTATCTTCCACCACGAGATTGATCGCGTTTTGACTCTAGCAGATCTACGTGATACCTCTGTATCAGCTGTCAACCCCCCTACACATGTAATGCTTGCTGACATCCATGACGCCTCCACCGGCTCCATCGATACTGCCCGTGAGACTCAAGATATTCATGACTGGCAACTGGTGTGGAATAAAATGCGCCGCGATCAGCTTCGCGCCTTCCAATCATGCCTGAATAACTCGGAGGCATTAACACAGGAACTGAGCGACCCAGCGATAAGATTGGAGGCTCAAATGCTTCTCCAATTTGAGCTTCACAAACGTCGAAGCTCTTATCCAGACTCTGTTCTGAAAGCTATGGCACAAGCTATCATGGTGCTGGGGGAGATTGGTGATGGCGCTGAAGAGGTCCCACCTTGGTTTATCCCCCCCTATGAGGTTGTACTGGGAAAATATATCACTCAGGGTGGATTTGGTGAGGTGTACCATGGCAAATGGTTCGATACGGACGTTGTGGTGAAGATCTTGAAGCCACAAACTTCTGGAAACACTTCAGCAACGGCAGCTTCGCCACCTGCAAGCGGCAGTAGTTTGGTTGACGAAGATGCTATGGATTTATTTCGACGCGAGGCAGATCACTGGTATATGCTGAACCACCAGAACGTTGTTCATCTGTATGGAGCCTGCCACGTCGGTTCACCATTCTTCGTTTGCGAGCCAGCCAAGACGACGTCTCTAAATGCGCACGTAAAGTCGCTTGCCTGTGCACGAGCGGGGTACAACTATGAAGAGAATGGAGGTGACCCATCCGACATCATGCGCTGTCTTTTTCTGGCAGGGATTGGCTTAAAGTACCTGCATGAGCGCGGCATCGTCCACTGCGACCTGAAAGGGAACAATTTCATGGTAGGCACAGATGGCAAAACGATTAAACTGGGTGACTTTGGGATGAGCATCCTGAAGCGTTCGGGAAATGGTCGTCACAGTGCCCATGCCAACGTGGGTGCAGTTCCTTGGAAGGCCCCCGAGTACTTGCTTGGTGCTAATCCGACGGTGAAGTCCGACGTCTTTGGTTTTGGCATGTGCATCTTGGAGCTGTTTACTGGTAACATGCCTTGGGCCGGCTTACCCGAGGTAGCGATCAAGTTCCATGTGATTAAGTGGAAAGCCCTCCCTCCTCGACCAAAAAAGATGACGGATTTCCAATGGAGTCTCATCAAGCGAATGTGTTGCTACGATCCCAGTGAACGAATTAGTCTCGACGCTGTAATCGACATGCTGTTCGCCTTCCGCTTTGTGTAGGAATGGGTAGAATTTCTGAACGGGTCCCCCACCGGTCTGGTCTCGATTTGGGTCCCACTATGAGTGGGGAAACCAGACCCATATAAGGGAGACAACTTAGTACTAATATCTGAAATATAATAAATCTCTTCTGATAGTATTTTATCAATTTGTAAAGGCTACTTCGATATAATCTGGAGTATTAATTAATATCTTCAATAGTACTCTGCACCTTACTCAGTACAAATTAAACTAGAATTACGAGAACGGCTTCGTTCAGGTTGAGGGAAATATACTGCTCAGTGCTCAGGGTCACAAAGAAGGAAAGTGTGCACTCGTTATTAAACTAGAATTACGAGAACGGCTTCGTTCAGGTTGAGGGAAATATACTGCTGCTCGCTCAGGGTCACAAAGAAGGAAAGTGTGCACTCGTCGTTGACACAGGAAGGAGCCGACAACAAACATTGTTTGGGTACAACTTAGCTAGAGCACCAAGAGCAGAACTGCTTCTGCTCTACAGAATATACCAGACATTGTAAAGTTCGATTTGTGGAACTAGAAAGATGTAGTTCTATTACTTACGAAAAAATTGGCGCTCAGGTGTGACCCTGGCCGAAAAACACCTACGACGAAGAAATAGGCACCCAGGTGAGACCCTGACCGAAAAATACATACAGTACGTCAAAACACCATAAGCGTATAGCGCCACTCTCTTTACTGCTTTAAATAATACTACGTAATAACATTTATACTACAGTATTGAAAACAAACTTTTGGCTTACTAGTAAGTATCTAAATTTTGGCTGTAGATTCTCACGTATATATCGAAAAATATCATATTCAATATAAACAGTCCACACTACACAGTACTATCAGTTATCAAGGTATTAGTTTTTGAAATGTGATATGACCGATGATGACACTATCTGCATGGTCTCGATTTGGGTCCCAAGAAAGCGAGACCAGACCCGTGGGGGACCCAAAAAAACGTTACATGTATACTGTTTTTTACCAAAAAAACGCTTTTAACATTTTGAATGTCACTCTTCTGAAATGTCGCTCTGCGATTCCCCCTCATGGCATAATCGCTTCAACACCGGCTTCCTAATCTGTGTGTCAAATGGAGTTTCTGGCGGAGGAGAACGACTGCGGCCAGACGCTGCTGCGTCTCGTCAGTAGGGGAAGCGCCATCATCGCTGAGCTGTTGCGTCTGTCCAACAACATCCCTGGGTGCGCAGGAATCAGAGAACAAGGAAGACGAAGTAAAAAGCTGACTTGACGTTTGTATGCTACAGAGTTTTCATGGGACCTTCGCACGTGGAAGACCCGGAGCAGCTTAAGTATCTCAACATCCTGTTCGACTTTGCGTACCTGAAAAACCCAGAGGACTTTGAGAACATGGTCAACAGCAACACGGTAGGTGGATTGCAATAATTGTTATTGGGCTCACCACACAGACTTACCATTTGTTTTTTTATTATATTGCGACCGATTCTGCTGCTGTAGGAGCTGCTAGATGTAGACGACGAGTTTATGGACAACCACGAGGACATTTTGGACCGATTCTACCAGCTTTTTGATGGCATTTACAAGGTTTGTTGAAAAATTGAGAGTTTTTTGTTGCTGGAGATGCACTGACGCTCAAACGTGCTGTGGGTGAACAGTACGTGAGTGACTACTTGGAGTTTCTGGAAAATTTAGAGAAGGGGTTCTTCATTCAACACACACTGGCGAATATTTTGCTGGATACGGACGGAGCACAACTCATGAGCGAGGCGTTGTACCTCTATGGAGTGATTTTGCTGCTGCTGGACCGTAAAATTCCTGGCCCGACGCGCGAAAAAATGGTCATCGCGTTCTACAGAAGCAAGGGCGAGTCAGCGCTTGAAAATATTGACGAAGTGTGCAAACTGTGCCGTGTGACGGGATACCTCCCTGGTCAGCCAAAGCCGGCTCAGTACCCAGAGCGATACTTTAAGCGCTTTCAACCTCCGGAGGAAGTTGTGAGCATGGTGATCGGCAAACTTCAGTCCGACGATGTTTACCTGCAAGAACCCTGCTTCCCGCATCGCACCCATCGTTCTACTCGTCTTGCAGCACAAGCATCGATGCTGTTCGTCATTCTGTTCTTTGCGCCGGATATTCTTATCCACGAGAAAGCGAGCATGCGCGAAATCGTAGATCGTCACTTTAATGACAACTTTATTTTGACAACGTACATGGGCGCAGTAGCTGATTTATCGCTTGAGTGGGCGGCCTATCCAGCGGCACGTCTAGCACTGGCGAACACGCTGGAACCGTCAAACATTGCGCATATTACGAAGAAGAAGGCGCAGCAAACACAGCGGTCTATTGATGAGCTCAATTATTTCCTGACAGAAGGGGTGCTGACAGAAATGTACGTGCTGGAGAACTTGGACCCGCTACTAAACTGCATCCGTAATGCCAATGTGACTATTCGGTGGACGATGATGCACTCCCGCATACAACCGACAATTCCTATGATGGAAAACGCTACGGCACAGCGCGAGATCTTTGACAAGGGGACAGACCCGGACAAGCTGATCACACTACTGCTGAAGGTCTCGCAACTTGAGTGGAGACTGAAGCAAATGTTTGAGGCACTGCTAGCAAGCAAGGAAAATCGATGGCAGCGCTGTATGAAGGAGACATCGGAGCGTATGGACGAGCTAAGCGAATACTTTTCTGGAGAGAAGCCGCTGACACGTGTCGAGCGCAATGAAGACCTTATGAAATGGTTCAAAGACTTGGCTGAGAAAGTCAACAGCCTGGATTACGTGGATCACATCAAGGCTGGACGACGAATTAAACGCTTAATTGAAGCGTTGGGTCATGTCGAGCAGTTTGACCAGATTGACACGAATTTGAAGTCAACAGCCTGGATTACGTGGATCACATCAAGGCTGGACGACGAATTAAACGCTTAATTGAGGCGTTGGGTCATGTCGAGCAGTTTGACCAGATTGACACAAATTTACAGGTAAAAGCATATCTGGAAGAATCGCGGGAATTTCTGACGGAGATGGTGCGCACTGTCCGCATTCGGGATGAAGTTATGGGCATTATCGAGAACGTCTCGGATCTGTCGTACGGCTGGGAAATTATCAATGACTTTATGAAGATCCTGCACCAGCGCGTGAAAAATGATCCATCTTCTGTTATTCTTCTGCGTGCCATGTTTCTCAAGTTTGCATCCATTCTGGATGTGCCGCTTACACGTATCCATCAGTGTGGATCTGAGGATGTCATCTCGGTGGCCGAGTATTACTCTGCTGAACTTGTAGACTACGTACGACGCGTAATGGAAGTGATCCCACAGAGCGTATTCCGTATCTTGGCTGGGATTATTAAGCTCCAGACGGACCACATGCAGCCGATTCCGGTGAAATTTGAAAACACGTTGCTAAAGAACCACGCGCAGCTGAACGAGCGTTACCGTCTTGCACGTGCTACCAACGAGGTCTCAAAGTATACGGAAGGTATTTTGGCAATGAAGCGCACTCTGCTTGGTATCATCGAAGTGGATCCTCGGCAGGTGCTGGAAGATGGGTTACGCAAAGAACTCGTGTACCGTGTGTCGCTTGCTTTCCATGAGGTGCTGAACTTCGAGAAGAATTCATCAGAAGAGTGCAATGAAATCTTCATCAAGCTGGCCTCCAATTTGGATGCCTACCGTCTCTCGTTCGAGTACATTCAGGATTACATTGGCATTTACGGTCTGCGTATGTGGCACGAGGAGCTCTCGCGCATTATCAACTATAACGTCGAGCAGGAGTGCAACCGCTACTTGAAGAAAAAGGTGTATGACCGCGCATCCCAGTTCCAAAGCCGTGCTATCCCGATTCCTCGCTTCCAGCCGCCATCAGGTGACATGAGTGTGAACTTCATGGGGCGATTGATGCACGCGCTTTTCATTATGACCGACCCACACACGACGATTTACTCCCCACAGTCTATTGGCTGGTTTTCGGAAGATGGTAACGAGGTCTGCGGCATTGGGGCTTTCTCTGTGTTGCACAAAAGTGTTGGGCTGCTGGGTCTCGCTGGACTGGACCGCATGCTTTCATTCCGAATTGTTCATACACTCAACAACCTGGTCAAGTTCTGGGGATCCGCTGTGACGCCGTACTTCCCACTGTTGGATCAGCTCTCGGCGGCCCTTGTACCGGAATGGAAACTGCCTGAGCACTCGACGAAGTTGTACGATGCTGCGCTTAAAAAGGTTGAGAAGATTATGAGCAAATTGCTTAAAGCAGTTTTGATTATTGGCCAGGCAGCTCTCATTCGGCGACAGATTTCAAGTGAGTTGTCGTTCTCCAGTCGCCAGGACGCAAACTTGCTGGCTACAACACTGGACACGCTGAATATCTCGTTGCTCAATGATATCCGCGCTCATTACCGTGACCCGAAGAACAAACCATACCCGGGCAACGACGGCAATCCTGTGCTTGTAGAGCTGAACAAGTATCTGGAGAATACAGGAGCCAACGACCCATTCCAGAAGATTTACGTGACTGTCGCGGAGCCTATGGAAGGTCTTGCAGCAATGTTCATGCTGTTTGTGGCGGCCTACATGCCGAAACTCCAGTATGACCGCAACTTCGGTGCGCTCAGCCGCGTGGGCAAGAACCCAATCGATGGTGAGCCTTTGCTTGTAGGCATCCTTACCATCTTTAAGCAGTTCCACCCGTCCTATACGGAGAAGTTCCTGGCCTACATGGGCCAATTCGTGCGCACCAAAGTTAATGATGTTTTCGCTGACAAGACTGACAAGAAGGGGAAAGCGCCATCGTTACCGACGGAGCTGCCTGTGGATGTGGTCAACACATTAATTTTCATGTTGGAGTTCGCGCGCTGTGCCAAGATCAAGCGCAGCGTACTTGATGGCCACGTCCCTGCGTACGTTTTTGACGCCATCCAGCTCTAGTCTCACGTGTACAAGCAAAAGTTCTTATCCCCAGGACAATGAATCCTTGTCTATAGCGAAGCCACGGGAAGCGAAGCCAAAGCAAGAAGAATGAAGTCAGCGAGTAAGAAACAATACAATAGAAACTAAAAGTTGAAGTTGCACGGCACTAAAGCGAGGATCGACGACTGCCAGTCGCACTTAGTGATGGAAGAAACTTTTACGGGGAGTCAGAAAACGAACCCGCACGCGCCGCGAGCATGAGCGAATCGGGCACTGGCGGTGGCTATAAGGAGCCCTCGCGGGCCATTTTCGCGCAGACCGACCTGCTTAACTTTCTTGGATCACCGGTGCGTCTTCTGGCTGTCTCTCAGCGTCGTTCCTTGCGGCTTTCGCTTACTTCGAAGCTGTTTTAAACCGATCTTCTTCGCTTTTTTAAATATTACTTTTATATAGGCTCAGCAAATGATCCTCGTGTTTGTAAAGCATCTGAACGAGAGCGTTAAAGGTAAACGCATATCCAGCGAGTACGAAGTCTCTCCGGTGCGTTGTTAAGCAAAAGTGGAGAAGATGATAACGAATTTTGTTTTGCTAAATGGTGGATACTGGTGTGTGGTACTTTACAGAACGTCCAGAAGGCAGTGGACCTGGTGAACGAGATTAACTCGTGGATCGATGAGATTCCACCGATTCAGCAGCCCATGCGCTTCGGCAACAAGGCGTTCCGGACATTCTACGACCGAGTGGTTGAGGTGAGAGAAGACGACGCTATTCCAGTTTGGAGGGTGCTGCTATTGCTTTATAGGATGAAACCTGACATTGTTTTTCTTTATATGGATAGCGAACGCCTGTCATGCAGGAGAATATGCTCCCGGAGGAACTGCGCGGCTCCGTCATTGAACTAGCGGCGTATCTGAATGATTGTTTCGGAAACCGTGTCCGTATCGACTACGGCACGGGCCATGAAACAAGCTTCATTGTGTGGATGTGTACGTGCTACAAGATTCTTGGAGGATTGAGGTATGATCTTAAATTCTCTGTTATTGTGTTGGTATGATAGGCTGTCTACACAAGTTGGGGTTCTTCAAACAGTCGGATTTCCCAGCTTTGGTGCTGCGATTGTTTACGACTTACCTTGCACTCATGCGCCGCCTGCAGAAGGATTACATGCTGGAACCAGCAGGCTCCCACGGAGTGTGGGGCCTGGATGACTACCATTGTCTCCCATTTTACTTTGGATCCTCTCAACTGATTGGCCAGCATGAAATTGTTCCTGAAAGCGTGCACGATGACAGCGTGTTGTTGGCAAATCACACTGAGTATTTGTATCTGGATGCGATCAAATTTATCAAGGAAGTGAAGTCTGGGTCGCCGTTTGCAGAGACATCGCCCATGCTGAATGATATCAGCGCACTGGCGACATGGGAGAAGACAAACGGAGGCATGCTCAAGCTATACGAGGGTGAGGTGCTGAAAAAGCTGCCGGTTATCCAGCATCTGCGCTTTGGTTCCTTGTTTCCTTGCACGTGGACTCCGAGCCGCGCAGCAGATGATGGATCTACGTACATCCCAGTTAGCACGCATCCAGGTACGGGCGTTAGAGCTCCTAACTTTGATCTAGAGGGTGTGTCGGCCAAGGCGCCGTGGGCTTCTGTAGAAACGCTTGCGGCCACAAAGGATACTGTGATGTCACCTCTCCGCCACGTCAAGAAGAAACTGGACGAGTAATTACAGTCTCGCGTGTCAAGCAGCTCATCCGGACGCTCCGAACGGGTGGGTACTGCTGATCAAAAAATGTGAAATGCGGTGCTTTTAAAAGTGCTTTTTGTATGTTCTGTGCGGTTTGTTTGTTTTGCCTTGCAAGATAACATGTGAGCCTTTGTCCATGTGGTGCCGTTCAGTGACGTTGGTGATATACTTGTGAAGTCCTGGTGTAGTCATTTTTGCGTAAGTATTTACATGTATTGCGGTGGTGTCATGCGTCGTATGCCCGAGGTTTGAGGTCTCTCGGATGGCCTGGTTGACGCCAGCGAAATATGCTGTTTGGCAGGCTCGCCTCAAAGCATGCCACGTCGCTTGCCTCATCGAGACCACGTGTCGGTGGTCGGCCTGTGGGAGTGGAAAAGGGCTGCAAATTGTCTTCGGAGGACCCGATCCAGTCGGGTCGAGTGCGGCAACGAAACAGACGACGCTGAACAAGAAACGGCCCATAGGAGCTGCGTTTGCGAGTTGTCGAGGCTCTGGCGCTCGAAGGTGCAGTCATTTCGCCGCGTGAACGCGACACGGGGAAAACGAGCGAGCACCGAACTCCAGCAATCAGAAAACGAACTTGAGGAGGTTCGCCTGTCAGCTGTGACGAGCGCAGATTACGGAAGACGGCGTCGCCAATTAAACGGCAGGTCAAGTTGAGACGAATGCCGACGTTACAACTGGAGCCATGTGATGCGAGGCAGAACAAGAAAGAGGGCGCCGGATTTCGAATATCGTTTGCGCTGACCAGAGATTGACGCCCGACCAGAGATTGACGCTGATCAAGAAGACGTTTGTCACCGGTTGACATGAGGTGAAACAGCCTGCACTGGCACCGCATTAATCAGCATAATTTCGAGCGATTAGCGGCGGGTTACAGACAACACACTATGCGGCATTCTCACTCTGACGTTTGAAATAGTGCGCACCCCAAATCGCCGAGTTTACCACGAATTTACTACATGTATTTGATTCCTACGAGCCTTGTATCAGTTAAATGCAATGATGAACTCGCTACATGTATGTAAAGTACCAGTACTGGTACCAATGCATAACATTTCCGTTGCACACTCACGGCACATTCACGGCGCTCAGGTCAACACCATCAAAACTTTTTACGGCACCCAGGTCCTCCTCCATCGCACCATTAACAAGGGCACAAATCATAATTCAAAGCCCGATGGCGGCGAAGGAATCACTTCGCTTCCTTCTCAGTGGTACATCCATCGCCAACCGTTGCAACGAATCCTGAAGAGTCAGAAAACGATGGGGCGTGAGCCGTTTGGCCAGAAACGGGTGGGCATGTCACTCTACATAAACTGTTAAACTCGGTACTAATTGCAATTTTTGCCTATAACTCGGCGAACTGATTCACGCGCTGCTTTGCAGCCCGAGCTTCTTCACAATGCGTTGCGTCACGTCAGTATCTATCATTCGAAGTGAGCGGCCATTACGATTTATGGCGCTAGGGCACCAAAGGCAACACTGCCATTTTGAAATCACCACCAATGATTTCTGATTAAATTTTGGTGCGACAAACAGTTCTTTTTTGGTCTTTTTTCTAGTAGTACGTACATACATTTCGTCGCTGTGCCATTTTGAAATCACCACCAATGATTTCTGATTAAATTTTGGTGCGACAAACAGTTCTTTTTGGTCTTTTTTCTAGTAGTACGTACATATATTTCGTCGCTGCCATAGTGAGAAAACCTCTATAATGTGTTAACCTAACATTTCTGTTTGTGGCGGAACCATCGGGCTCGAAGGGGGGTATGGTACATGTACCAGCTGCAAGGTACCACATCCTTGTCGTCGCGTCGTTTGGCTGACGCTCGGATCGGCAAAAACGGTCGGCCAGCGAATTTCATCTTGCCCGTCTGAAATTTTAGGGCCGTTGACTGAGCTTCATCCCGGTCGCCTTCTGTCCGTCGCCACTGGGAGCGACAGGCGCTGTGCGCGACAGTCGATTTCGGTAGGTCGGATTAGACTGTATCAGGGTATAATACCGTACAGTACTGTATCCTGAACATTATGAGCCAAAAAGAGGCGGTGCAGCACCCAAGTTGAGCGCGTATTGGGCGCCAGATGCGAATAACCTACGGAAGGGCATGACGGACCCGGCGTACGTCATTGGCCGCCCCCAAAATTAGACTGAAAACTGATGCTGGCGGTTTAACTGTACCACAACCCTCGGAACCAGGGACAAGCCAGTTAAGCGCCCTTTCCCAGCCTCACCTGACTGGCCAGCAATTCTCGGGTGTTTCACCTCTTGACTGGCGGAGAGAGCCACCGGCGGGAGTCCTTGCCTCTTTCATTTTGGAATTCACTCCGCCGAGCGAAAGAGCCTTTCGTACCCACTGCCCCAAGGAAGAACAGTTTATTCGGTACCATGGCCCCGTACGCTCCCACTGACGGCATCACCAAGCTCGCCATCGACCAGAGCAAGCACTTCTCGGAGGCTCTAAATGAGGCCCTTAAGAGTTCGGCTGACCAGCAGAAGGTCGCCGCGGAGAAAGTCTCGGAGCTCGTGGCCGGCGACGCCAACCTGAACCTCGGCGTCGTCTCCCAGGCTCTGCGCGCCGCCCTCGAGGGCAGCGACGCCGATGCCAAGATCGTAGCCGCCCACATTGTGGACGACCTCATGCAGAAGCACTCGCAGCGCGTGGAGGCCTACCTGGTGCCCCTTCTGTCCATCTTCCTGGACCTTCTCTCCGACAAGAAGCCCACCGTGCGCCCCGTGGCCCAGGAGGCTGCTCTGACCATTATCACGACGGCCAACAAGAACTCGACGATTCGTATCCTGCCGATCTTGTTCGCTGCTCTTGACCGCACCAAAAAGTGGCAGACCAAGAAGGGCGCCCTGGACCTTGTCGCGGAGCTGTCCAAGGTGGCCCCGTACGAGGTGGGTCGCTGCCTGCCCGACATCATCCCGCAGGTGACCGCACCAAAAAGTGGCAGACCAAGAAGGGCGCCCTGGACCTTGTCGCGGAGCTGTCCAAGGTAGCCCCGTACGAGGTGGGTCGCTGTTTGCCCGACATCATCCCGCAGGTTACGGACTGCATGTGGGACACCCGCAAGGAGGTCAAGGTGGCCGCCAACGAGACCATGGTTAAGGTCTGTAACGTTGTGGACAACATGGATATCGAGCCCTTCATCCCTGCGCTTGTGAGCTGTCTGGCTAACCCCACGGAAGTCCCGGAGTGCACGCACAAGCTGGCCTCGACCACGTTCGTCAAGACCGTGGAGGCCCCCGCCCTTGCTATCATGGAGCCGCTTCTGAAGCGTGCCCTGGCTGAAGGAAAGACGGCTGTTAAGCGTCAGGCCGCTGTTATTATTGACAACATGTGCAAGCTTATGGACGACCCTGCTGAGGCTCAGCTGTTCATCCCCAAGCTTCTGCCAGGCTTGAAGAAGGTCATTGAGACCGTCGCCGACCCGGAGTGCCGTGAGGTCGCCACCCGCGCTCACGAGACCCTGTTCGTGGCCGGTGGTTCCATGGAGGTGTCCGAGGACGAGCTGAAGGTTGACTACGAGAACATCCACAAGGTTGTCGTCGAGTCGATCGCCGCTAGCCCGGCTGCCGTCAAGGCCAACATCGATAGCTTCACGATCGACTACGTGACGGGCATCTGTTTCTTCCTTGTGGTTGCTCGCAACTTCAACGCTGCTACTTTCCAGAAGCAGATCAGTGCCTACTTCAACACTTTCATGAAGGCCGAGGACCTCAAGCCCCTGTGCAATGAGATTCGCGACCGCTGTTTCAAGGAGAACAAGAGCATCTTCATCGAGGATGTTGACTGTGATGAGGGCGTCCCCGACCTTTGCAACTGTGAGTTCTCGCTCGCTTACGGTGGTATGATTCTGCTGAACAACGCCCGCCTTCGCCTCAAGCGTGGTCACCGTTACGGTCTGTGCGGTCCCAACGGTTGTGGTAAGTCGACGCTTATGCGCGCCATCTCCAACGGCCAGCTTGAAGGTTTCCCCAGCCGTGAGGACCTGAAGACTGTGTTCGTTGAGCACAACTTGCAGGCATCGGAGGCTGAGCTCTCCGTTGTTGACTTCATCCTGGTGGATGAGGACCTGAAGAACACCCCACGCGATGAGGTCCAAGAGACCCTCGGAAGTGTGGGCTTCACCCCGGAAATGCAGGCGCAGGGCGTTGGCACCCTTTCGGGTGGTTGGAAGATGAAATTGGAGCTGGCCCGTGCTATGCTGCAGAAGGCCGACATTCTGCTCCTCGATGAGCCGACGAACCACTTGGATGTCAAGAACGTCGCCTGGTTGGAGAACTACCTGACGAGCCTGCCGAACGTGACGAGCATCATGGTGTCGCACGACTCCGGCTTCCTCGACACGGTCTGCACGAACATTATTCACTACGAGACCCGTAAGCTGAAGATTTACAAGGGCAACCTTTCCGCCTTCGTGGAGCAGAAGCCTGAGGCCAAGGCCTACTACGAGCTGGAGTCGGACAACGTCAAGTTTACGTTCCCGGAGCCTGGTTTCCTGGCCGACATTAAGAACAAGGGTAAGCCGATTATTCGTCTTACGAACTGCTCATACACCTACCCTGGTACGTCCAAGCCGTCGATCAACCACGTGACGGTCACATGTGCTCTGTCGAGCCGTATCGCCGTGCTGGGACCCAACGGTGCCGGTAAGTCGACTTTGATCAAGATGTTGACTGGTGAGGTTGAGCCCACGGTTGGCCAGGTCTGGAAGCACCCTTCCATGCGTTTCGCCTACGTGGCTCAGCACGCTTTTCACCACATTGAGTCTCACCTCGACGAGACTGCTAACCAGTACATCCAGTGGCGTTTCCAGTCCGGTGAGGACAAGGAGCTTCTGGCCAAGGAGACGCGTAAGCTGTCCAAGGAGGAGAAGGAGCACTACAAGAAGCCGGTGAACTGGGAGGGTGAGAAGCGCGTTCTCGAGGAGATCGTGTCTCGCCGTAAATTTAAGAAGAGTTTCGAGTACGAGCTTAAGTGGGACAAGTGCCCGGTTGACGAGAATGCCTGGGTTCCCCGTGAAAAGCTGGAGAAGTGGGGATGGGACAAGCTGTTGCAGATCGCTGATGACCGTGAAGCTGCCCGTGCCAACCTGCAGTCTCGCCCGCCGACGGCTATTGCTGTGCAGAAGCACCTCGACTGCTTCGGCCTTGGCGCTGAGTTCGGTACCCACTCGCGCATGCGTGGTCTGTCCGGTGGTCAGAAGGTGAAGGTCGTGCTTGGTGCTGCTATGTGGCTGAACCCGCACATTCTGGTGCTTGATGAGCCCACGAACTACCTTGACCGCGACTCGCTTGGTGCCCTTGCTTCGGCTATTAAGGACTTCAACGGTGGTGTCGTCATGATTACCCACCACAACGAGTTCTCGTCGGCCCTGACTCAGGAGACGTGGAACGTCGATGCTGGTTTCCTGTCGATTGACGGCCAGCAGATGGAGGACAAGACTAAAATTGAGCAGAAGGAGGAGGAGGAGACGATCGATGCTTTCGGTAACGTCCACAAGACCAAGATCAAACGCAAACTGACCCGTAAGGAGAAGAAGGCTAAGGACAAAGCCCGCAAGGAAGCTGAGGCCCGTGGCGACTTCTTTTCTGACTCGGACGAGGAATAAGTGGCTTCGACTTCGCGCCCCACACGATCCCTTATTATTTGCTATAGAAGAAAAACCCCTTGATGTGGTGGTATGTAGAGTGACTTGGGAGGCGATTTAGACCGCGATTTCCGAAAAAAAATGCATAGAGAGCCATTTTGCAACATATTTTCTCTTACTGTACCTGTTTCATTTACTTGTACTACATAGTATGACTTACGGTTATTTATCCTTTTCATGTTGTGTGCACAGCCATACAAGTGTACTACTCAAAGTATGACTTCATGATGCATTTGCAATGCTAGAATGCTTCACTCCTTGTTTGGTCTGTTCAGTGAACAGTGTGTTTCCTGAGGTGCAACTTGGAGAACAATCCTATTCCTCACCGTTCACGTCAACTACCGTAATTGGCGTTGATGTAGGCAGCCTACTAGGCAGCCTACGCTAGAGGTCTCACTGTAATTGTGCACAATATTTTTTTAGTTTGGTACAAAAACACGGATAAAGCACCACCAAATATTGTGCTCAATTACAAAAACACCACCAAATATTGGGCTCAATTACAAAAACACGGATACATGCGCCACCAAATATTGTGCACAATTACAGTGAGACCTCTAGCAGCTCTACGACCGTATGCTCGTCTTCGTGATGAAAGGCCTTCTCGACTGCGGCATCGATTGGCCCCTCTACGGCCTCCATGATCATAGCAGTCATCTCGTCAGTAAATATATCGACCTCGTCTCCTTCAATGGTCTCCCACTCAACGGGCTGAAGATGGCAGCCGATGCCAACTCGACGCCATGTATTGGTAATTGCAATAGACGTGACCCCAAGCGTTATCAATCCACTGTGATACGTTGAGTCGCTTTGGTTTGAGTGGGAGCTTGTGGGTCACCGCGTGTAGCATGAAAGCTTCAAACATGTCACGCACAGAGGTCTTGAACGTCTTGTTGACGCCAACGTCCAGCACCTGGAGCTTGCTAGTGTACCCAGCAGGGATGAATGATACCATGGTATTGCACTCAGCGTCTAGGGTTTCACCTTGTTTTTTCCAGAATGAACCTCGCCCATGGCTAAATTGAGAATGAAGCACCACCAATCAGCTTAGAATTTTAAGACGAATTCAACTGTGGGTCCGATTGGCTTAAATCGTCGTATCTTGGATATGTGCATTGGGTGAGCCTACATCAACGCCAATTACGGTACCGGTATTATACACCACTTCAGCATTGGGCGCTTCTATGCAAAGTGCATAGCTCTGCACCACCAGCTCGCGTTGCCTGCAGGCGACAAGGTCTCACTCGCACCAATCTCCACTCCCACGTCATGCCCGGTCAAGACCGGTGTTGAGCGCGCTGCCTGGACGCGTGAGGACCTGGTCATTAGCACCACGCTCTTCTTCAGTACTAAGCCCGGTCCGAACCAGGGCGGCAACAGCCGTAAACACATCGTGGAAGGCTTGAAGGCGTCGCTCCAGCGTCTTGATCTGGACTCCGTGGACCTTGTTTTTTGCCACCGTGCTGACCCATTCACCCCCATGGAGGAAACGGTATGATACGTTTTGTGTGAAAGTAGCGAATGATCTATTGACCTTTTCTGTTTGACGTTTTCCTAGGTCCGTGCAATGAACTACGTGATCGAACAAGGCTGGGCTTTCTACTGGGGCACCAACGAGTGGACTGTGTGCAATGAACTACGTGATCGAACAAGGCTGGGCTTTCTACTGGGGCACCAACGAGTGGACTGCGAACGAGGTCATTGAGGCTTGTGAGATCGCAGATCGTCTTGGACTCATCCGTCCGGTATGTTTAATTGCTCTGCGCTCGTTTAACGATCCGGTCTCATCAGTGTGATGATTTTTACAGGTGTTTGACCAGCCGCAGTACCATATCCTGGAGCGCTCGCGTGTTGAATACGATTTTGACGTGGTGTACAAGAATTACAACTACGGCCTTACCACTTGGTCGCCGCTGGCCTCGGGCGTTATGACTGGCAAGTACAGCAAGGGCATCCCGGAAGGCTCGCGTCTCTCGATGCCGTCGTTCAAGAACATGCTGTCGAACGGCTTGGGGGACAAGATCACCAAGGCAGATAAGCTCGCTGAGGTGGCTAAGGAGGTCGGTTGCTCTCTAGCTCAGCTGTCCATTGCCTGGGTGGCCGCCAACCCAAATGTATCCACTGTCATTCTTGGCGCCACGAGCATTAAACAACTTGATGAAAACCTCAAGGCCATGGAGTTCGTCGACAAGATCACGCCTAAGGTGCGCGAGAAGATCGACGCTATTGCCGACTTTTGTGCAAAGCTGATGACGGACCCGGAACCACCGTGGTCGCGTTGAGGAAACAGTACCTGTAGATGCTGATTTTGGAAAGAGCAGTCGAAAAGAGTTTACAGTACAAATGCGGCAACAAACCTCAACTACATGTATAATAAGTTAAAAAACAAACCGCTTTGTGTTTATTGAGCTAAGTAAATAAGGGTATTATTAATAATACGCAGAAACCAAAGTCTTATCGACGAGGATAGACGGTCATATCACGTACAGCAGGATATCACGTTTCTCAGTGATCATTTAGGACAGGGTTATCTGTACGCAGAAACCAAAGTCTTATCGACGAGGATAGACGTAGAATGTCTGATTCTGATTTTGGCGCGTTTGATGATCTTCTATGATTGGCCCGTTTGGAGCCAGTCAAACTTTTGGCGCGTGAAATTCGGTTAAATACGATGCACACACTTGTCGGTATTAATTAGCAGAGCTGAAAAAGCGGGAACTGCGGAACCACCCACCACTACAGACCACCACAAGGCTTGTAACAAGCAGGAACCGGCGGAAAAAGCCACCCACATATACACGGACACCTCGTCATCATTTCAACGTTTCGCCGACGCTCTCACAGTCCATGCCGACCGCACTATTAGCGATGAAAGACAGCAACTATTTCTCCATCGAAATGGGTCATGGTACGTTTTAGTGCGTTTTGATTGTGTATTTCAAGACATTAATCGTGGTTCGGTAACGTAAGCAGATTCCTTCGACTCTGACAGCCTCTCCGGGCTTCACACAGCGTGGTTGGACGACGAACAGCTTAATAATCTGTCGACTGTCGACGTATTCGCTGACGAGTCGACTCCCAAAGCCCAGAACAGCAGCATGGACAGTGGAAATGTTACAGAAAAGGGAGCAGCGTTTAACGCTGCGTTGAAAGATCACGACGCGCAACTGTTAGACGAAGCACTGAATTTCTCCTTTGACACCGACCTGTCGCCCATTCTCGAACCTTTTGCGGCTATGAGCCCCTTGCGGATGCAGACGAGGCAGAGCCCAAGAATATACAGAACAACGAGTGGCCCTTTAAGGACAGTACCGTTGGCTTTAAACAAGCGGCCGAGGACGAGGAGCTCGTCGTGGCTGGAACAGGAGAAAAACACGTTCTACAGTATGTTTAAGGTCAAGTGGCCTCAGGGCGAACCGTTTCCCCCGTTCAGCTCGTTGCTGCTGCAGCGATTTGATGCGATCAGCACAAAAATTAGGACAAAGAGCGTGATGGAGGTGAGGCAGTTGTACAACTCAGTGATGTGGAACATTTCCGATATGCTGCAGCTCGTTGACAACGACATTAATCTGACCAACCCGGACCAAGTACGCATTGCTGTATGGTGCTGGAGGAAACTGATGACCGACAAGAAATTCTATGAAGAGTAAGTTGCTTTACTACTGCAGACGGCTGAACTTACACGAGTCTAACATATATTGTTTATCATAGGTTCCAGACGCTTGACTCGAAGCCGGAATCAGTGAAGAATCGCTTGGCTAATGTACTTCTCCAGTCGATCATTCGCAGTCGTCGTCAGATGCTTAAAGCTAAGTCAGACCACATGTACAATTCAGCATCTAACACCACCGACGGGACAAGTCTATCATCCATTTCTGCATGGGTGTCACGCTCCAATTTGAGCTCCTTTTTCGCCAAAGGAAATATTCCTGTACTGGAGACGTCGGTCCAAATCCACCATCCTATGGTGAGAAAGAAATACCCTGATTCCCAAGTTCAGTCACCTGGAGGTGCCGTGCTGAAGCGTAAGCGGAGCGAATCTCCTACGTCTGAATTTGTACCGGAAAAGAAGAGCCGCATCAATGAAATGGAAGCTGCAACGTTTACAAGTCCCCCTCCTACAGATAAACGCTCTCGGTCGTGTCGGCAAAACAGCGTCGCATTTCACACGCCGCAGCAATTTTCACGAAAGAAAATTTATATCAAGATGCGGATGGTCCCGCGGGATAAACAGACCAAGTCCGACGTCGTAAAGTGCGGATGTAGACCGAAGGTGGAGCTTAAACTGTCGTCAACCAAGAAAATCTCGGAAATTACAGCGCATATGAGCAAGAAATGGGCGAAAGTGCGCTCGTTGCTTCCGAAAGAAGCCGTGCTCTGCTTCTACCAGAAGAACGGAACGGATAACTTGTCCAAGGACTCAAATGTGACCTGCTTCGATATCTGGAAACGCTGTGGCAAACAGATTGATGGCGAAAATGTGGTTGAGGTGTCTTACGTGTGGAAGGTGACTGAGCAGAACGCTGCTATTGCTGAATGTGAAAACGTTCAGATGCAGAAATTGATGCCGCTGCGAGCTCCTGTTGGGCTGTTTGAGCAAGAGGTTTCTGCTGCAAAGGAGCTATTGTGTAGTGGGGATGAAAGTGATCGAAGTATATCGCAGTTATCACCTGCCCACGGCTTGCAAGTGTTTGGTATCCAAGTCGCTTTCGACAGGAGCGTCACCACGAAGGCAAAGACGGAAACAGCCGCATTAGAAGAACTGATCTCTGATAGCGGCGATGAAGACAGTGGGGAGGAATTTAGCCCAGCGACGGGCCGACTGCGCCGCCGCATTCAGCCAGTGCTCGTGTCAAAGGAAGAATTCGATATCTAAGCGGATGTAGTAATAACAGAACTCCTATTGTACCGGAGGAAACAACAGATCGCATTCGTATTATCATATGACGCTTATCTATTTGTTTGGCTGTGCTAGCAGGAGACGGTAGTGGAAACCGCTCTCTAAGGACTTCACCTTCATGTTGGCCAGCTCTTCCACTCGATGGATGCCAGCTTCGAAATTCCATTCATACGCTCGGCCATCAGCTGCGATAGCGAATAAAAGCAGCAAAGCGTCAACAATACTGTTAACGCCACCACCTCCTAAAATGAACGGATGATACACGTACCAGTTATGAACGAGGACTTGTCGACGCCCTTGCCAATCTTCACAATGTCCTTCGCGCGAACAACTTGTTCGTTCGTAATCTGAAGCGGAGACGTACCAGTTATGAACGAGGACTTGTCGACGCCCTTGCCAATCTTCACAATGTCCTTCGCGCGGACAACTTGCTCGTTCGTAATCTGAAGCGGAATCGTGTGCATTTCCGGCGCCACTTGGGCAAAGTTGCTGTTCTCTTGACGACCCGAAGGTGTTCGGCCTGCCAGCCAAATCTTGTCGTCCGCTTCAGAAACAAAATATGTCAGCATACTGTTAAGGCGTATGTACTCATCACCAAAATTACAACTCACCAGTAATGAAGGACGTGTGGAACTGACTGCACTTGAAGAGTCTGACAGCATCGCTAGTACGAACAAGTCGCGGAGTGATCTGGTCACCGGTACCATCTGCTTTTCCCTTGGGGTTCAGCAATTTGCCCCAAAGGTACAGCTCTCCATCCTCTACGTCAAGTAACACAAACTTACAGTGTTAGAACGCGCTTAATAAAATAATACAATACAATGAAACCAAACCTGATACAGCGCAAGAATAGTTAAATCCAGCACCTACGTGAGCGATTTTCTTGCCCTTCAGCGCAATCAGTTCCTGCGGCGCATCCGTGTTGCCAGTGCCAAAGCCAAGTTGACCACGCTCACCCTTGCCCCACGCAAACACCGTGCCGTTCTTAGTCACCGCAAGTCCATGCTGGTATCCAGCCGCAATATCCACAACCTCATCACCGTCAATGTTGACGTGCGTGGGCGGTTGAACACTAACTCCTTCCTTGCCAGTGCCACACTGACCGTAGCCGTTAGCACCCAGCGTGAACAGCTTACCACTCTCCGTCAACAGAAAAGTCAACGCTGTAGAACACACAATCTTCTTGACACGCTCACCCTCTGGGAGCTCCAACAGCGCCGGCTCTAGCGTGTCCACTCCACGAGCGCGTGTGAAGCTGTTCATCCACCAGACGATCTTGGGAAGCACGCGCTGCATGTTCGTAGAGCGGATAACGTCACGGAACGAGTGAGTTCGTCCGCAGATGTACGCAGCTCCTTCATTGGTGATAAAACCAGCATGGGCCCAGCCAACGGAAATCTCCTTGACGGACAAACCGGTTGTCGCTTGGAGCGGTGTGGGCGTCAGTACGTTTTCATAGCCGCCGGTACCCAAAGCGCCCAAAAATCCGTCACCGTACGACAGTAAAATAGCTGAATCAAGTGACATAACATACCAGTAAAGAAAAACATAATTTGTGATGTGGGTAGACAAATTGCAAACGAGAAGAACCGCAAACGTACGGCTAGGAGCTGTTTGCGTCGATAAGGAAGCAGCTGAAGGGGGTGAACAGTGAAGAATTGGACCTTAGCATTTTAGTACATGAATGAATATTACAATTGCGCGGTGGTTGGGTACGTACTGCGAGCGGTCAGGAAGGTGCGGCTGCCGGCGGAGATGGAGCGCAGCGACATCATAACACAGCAATTGACAATCACTCAAACTTTCCTGACGTCTTTGTATTTCCAGGATTGGCTGAAATACCTAGATATATAGCCAATGAATGAGGCACAATCTCAGACTGGTACAAGTTGAAGGCAAAAATGTATGCACAAATTGTTTATACATGTATTGACGGGCTTATTACAGAGATATACTTGGGTGTTAACAGTGCAAGTTCGAGGCTGACGGCCGTGACTGGATCCAGTACAAAGCGAAGCAAGTGTACACGCTTTCCCCTTTCGCCGCTTACGTTGATGAGCGGGTAAAGAAGTTCACGACGATCTCCGCTTCCCACATTTACTCCAGCCCTTGATTACAGAGCGGGCAAGATGGTACACGGTGCGAGTTAACAGAGGTGAAGGCCCACTTGTCCAGACACTCCAGATGAAACTCGTGCTTGCACTTGGTCAGCAGACGCAACGCATCACCGGTCTGATACTCTTCGCAGCAAATGCAGCACGTGTCATTGTTGGAGGGACCTCCACGGTACTTGACTAGGAGATCCACAAGCTCGCGCCGCTCGACGCAGCCTGCAAAGTCCACGTCACGGCGCTCGAGACGCTGCTTCAGTTCCGCGATACCGGCTTCTTTGAGCTCGTCCGGTGTTTTAAACTCCTCCGTCGGCATCACTTGGATCGTACGCAACGTGCGGTTAAATGTCTCAGAGTGCGTTTCCTGCTGCGCTCGGTTCTGGTTGTTGGTATCGCGTTGCGCCGCCGCTGCCGACACCTGCGTGTAGGCCTCTCGGAAGAAGGAGATCCATCCCATCTCAGGGTGCTGCAGCAAAACAATCACCACGAAACAGTACACGAATGAGTCATATAACCCCTCATAATCTACGTTATTAACAGTGCAAGTTAGCGTACCCGTCCACGAAGCTGATAGAGCACGCGACAGAAGCGCGCGGCCTTCCAGAAGGTCAAGAAAGAGAGACCCAGCAGGAAGAGAATAGCAACGTTGAGTGCCAATGACGCACCCTCGTTGTCCGCCGCGTTGCTCTGCAGAAGCGGCATTACCACCTGCACGAACAGCAGCAGCGCCACCATCCACGGGTTGTCCGTCGCGTTGATCATGACAAACATGACTCTCTTCTCTTTCTCTTCGACTTGCAAAATGTACAATTAGAAACGTTTCCATCGAAATGGGTACATTGTACCACTCACGTCATTTTTATCGGCAACCAGCATGAACGCGACGGCGCCAGCACTCATCCCGCCCTTCCGCTTCAGCACCGTACAGCAGGGACTCTACCGCGGTGCGTATCCAACGCTCAAGAACTTTCGTTTTTTGCGGCGCCTCGGACTCAAGACGGTCGTGTCGGTGATCCCGGAGCCTCCCACTAGCGACTTGGCGGACTTTTGTTCGAATGAGAAGATCGCGCTCCACCATTTCTACGCCGAGAAGTTCACGTCCGACAATGTGACGGTGTTGCCCGCTACGGCGGCGCAGATTATCGAAATATTGGTGCAGCATCAGAACTTGCCACTTTATATTCATTGCCTGGACGGATCCAACGTCACGGGCATCGTGGTCATGATCCTGCGCAAGCTCCAGAATTGGACCAAGCTGGCTACAGTCTCTGAGTTCTGTAGGTTCACTCGGGACCACGGTATTGAGAAGGATGAGTCGGAGTACCTGGCTGCCTTTTCAGAGGAGATTGTTGTCACTGCTGATGCTCCTCAGTGGCTCTGGAACGGAGTGCGCGTCACGAAACACCCGACAATGATCGTGCACCAGCCAGATCTGGAGCTGGCGACGGCCAACACGTTAGATGCAGCGGGTAACCTCAACGCTGGTGCGCCAAACCTCAAGTGGGAGACAGAAGTGGAGAAGACGGAGGCCATTTTGCGTCAATTCGAAGAGGCCAGTCGCAATCGCATTGGAGAAGCCGTGGAAGGCAACGAAGAAGTGGAAACTATCATTGAAGAGGCTTTGCAAGACTTACCACTCACACGCTCGCTTGAAGCGCTCGACCTCGCAGGAGTCTAAGGAGACGGTACTAGAAAACACGAATTCATGGCAATAGGCTAGTGCAAATAAAACGCAAAACATGTACTTTAGCGCCTTCTCGAGATCGAATTCAGGCGAGTGGCGCGTAGTCTATGCCAACATTTTCTAGCCCAGTGTGTTTCAATAGCCTTCGAAACGCTATAATTATTCTTGAGCAATAGTGTCGCAAATTTAGTTAAGATCTTATTAAATGTGAGACTTAATATAATCCACACTATCGAAGCTGGAAGCACCACTGTACCTATGCGAACCTATTTATTGAAGTCAAAACGTTTGAGCATTTGTCAATCGCCATGGCAACCTCTAAGCCAATTGATGCGGCACCTTCAGCTCAGGACTGCCAGAATGAAGCCGCAGCCACGTCCGCCATGTTCGTGTTCACAGCAGACAAAGCTGGTATGAAGGGTGTGGACAAGCAGCACGTGCAGGAGGTGGTGCACAAGATGTCCAAGGACTCCTCCTACTACCAGAAGTCACTACGGGACAACGAGAAGGTGGTGCAGCGAGTCGCTGCCATGCGGGAGAAACTCGCGTGCTTGACAGACAGTCAGCAGCTGAGGCTACAGCAGGAAGCTGACACCCGAGCGGCACAGATGGAAGCGACGCGGGACCTCTCACGCTCCATTGTTGTCGTCGACATGGACATGTTCTATGCTGCAGTGGAAATGCGAGACAACCCCAAGCTACGCGACGTGCCACTTGCCGTCGGTGGCCTCAGTATGATCAGCACGACAAATTATGCTGCTAGACAGTTCGGCGTACGCGCTGCGATGCCTGGCTTCATCGGCAAGGAGCTCTGTCCAGAGCTGCATTTTGTGCCGGTTGACATGAAGAAATACGCAGCCGTAGCGGAACAAATCCGGTCCGTTTTCTCAGAGTATGACCCCGATTTCGAGGCTTTCAGTCTGGATGAAGCGTGTCTGGATCTCACGGATTTTGTGGTGGAAAATTGGCGAAAGTATATCGCAGTTGCTGTAGAAGAAAGAGAGGAGACAATAGAGGAAAGAGACCAGGAAGAGTGGGCGATGACTGCTGTTGGACGGGCTGCGATCTCAGCTGCAGTTGTTCGAGAACTTCGGCAGAAAATCTTCGATTGCACACAGCTGACTGCCAGTGCTGGGATCGCAGTGAATTCGATGCTTGCCAAGGTACAGACGGCACTTAACCTCTTGTATATTTTACGTAACTAACTGATATGATGTTGTAGATCTGCTCGGACATGAATAAACCCAATGGACAGTATGTGCTGCCGTTCACTCGTGACTGTGTCATGGCCTTCGTTCGCGAACTACCAGTGCGCAAAATCGGTGGCATTGGCAAAGTCACGGAGAAGATTCTCAGCGAAGCGCTCGATGTGCACTTGGGCAGCGATCTGTTCGCTCAACGAGGCAAGATTTTCCACTTGTTCTCAGAAAAGACTGCGTTATGGCTACTTCAGACGTCACTTGGGGTGCAAGAGCGCCGTGAAAAGCAGGAGCGCAAAAGTTTTAGCCGTGAACGCACATTCCGCAGCTTGAGCGACCCGAAACAACTCGAAGAGAAGTGTCTGGAGATCTGCAAGATGCTTGCCGACGATCCGCAGCTTGAGCGACCCGAAACAACTCGAAGAGAAGTGTCTGGAGATCTGCAAGATGCTTGCCAATGACCTCGAGAAGACAGGCAAGGCCGCCAAGAACGTGACATTTGTCTATAAAGACACTGATTTTGCCCGGTGTTCACGGTCGATGACACTGGCATCTGGAGTCTTCACGGCCGAAGATCTGTACGCCAATGCTGTCGAGTTGCTACGACGTCAATTGCCACTTACACTGCGTCTAATGGGCGTCCGTGCAGCAGCTTTGGTTCCTCGTACTACCGGTAGCAGTTCAGGAGTGTCTGGAAATGTGAGCAGCAATATTGATCCAGTGTTGACAGGTAGCAAGAAGCGGCAAATGGTGATCAGCAAATACGCAGCAAATGTTATCGATCCATTCACTGAATTATCTGCGGGAAGTGGGGACGAAAGCAGTGAACGAGACAGGAAGCGGCATAATATGCCGTCCGCTTTCGTTCCCGGTAGTAATCCGAGTCGTGTAGTAGAAGACACCAAGCCGTGTCCGATTTGTGGTAAGCTGCTGAATGTTTTAAACAGCATGGAGGTGAATGTTCACATGGACGTCTGTGTCTTGAGAAAGAGTTCACGACCAAGGCTATTATCATCGCCATTACGGTATTCGACCGGTAGTAATATAACGCGCAAGAAAGTAAAGAGGAATGACTTCCCTCATGCTTTCACCGTCACTCAGGAGTCAGAGAAGAAGGAGGATGGAGATGCAAAACCGTGTCCAATATGCGGCAAGTTGCTGAATTCGCGGAGCAACATGGAGGTGAACGCACACATTGACGCATGTATCACGAGGAATCCATCGGCTAGATCTGTGCCAAAGAGAATGAAAGGTAAAAAGAGAGGTTTGCAAGAGATGTCGGAGAAGCCAGAGTATAGCATCGACGTGTTCTTCCGCAAACCCTACAATAACTAATAGCTCGAACGGCGCTGTATTACGCTTAAATTCTCATTATATTTTGGCGCTTACGTCCTAGAAGCGTCCGAATTAAAACAAATGTTGACTTTACCTCAAGGGTAAATACAGTCGGCTGAACTTCTACGTTGGTCGTCACAGCTCACTGAACATACCGACAAGCACTTACAGCCATTTCTGACGCAGGTTAATCACGTGGGGTTCAGCCTGAGGCACGATCTTGGGTCTGAAGTCGGCAATGGCGTCGATCTTCTCGCGGATCTCAGGCGTGATTTTGTCGACGAACTCCATGGCCTTGAGGTTTTCATCCAATTGCTTAATGCTCGTGGCGCCAAGAATGACAGTGGATACGTTCGGGTTGGCGGCCACCCAGGCAATGGACAGCTGAGCTAGAGAGCAACCGACCTCCTTAGCCACCTCAGCGAGCTTGTCGGCCTTGGCGATCTTGTCCTCCAAGCCGTTCGACAGCATGTTCTTGTACGCCGGCATGGAGAGACGCGAGCCTTCCGGGATGCCCTTGCTGTACTTGCCAGTTAGAACGCCCGAGGCCAGCGGCGACCACGTCGTGAGGCCGTAGTTGTACTTCTTGTACAACACGTCGAAGTCGTACTCGACGCGCGAGCGCTCCAGGATGTGGTATTGCGGCTGGTCGTACACGGGGCGAATGAGGCCGAGACGGTCGGCAATCTCACAGGCCTCGATGATGTCCTTGGCGCACCACTCGCTGGTTCCCCAGTAGAAGGCCCAGCCCTGCTGAATCAGGAAGTTCATGGCACGCACGGTCTCCTCAATGGGCGTGGAAGGGTCGGGGCGGTGACAGAAGACCAGGTCCACGTACTCAAGGTCGAAGCGCTTAAGCGACGCCTTCATGCCCTCCACGAGGTGTTTGCGGCTGTTGCCAACGTCGTTAGGGCCAGACTTGGTGCCGAAGAAGAGCTTCGTGCTGATCACCAGGTCCTCGCGCGACCACAACTTGCGCTCGATACCGGCCTTAACCACTTTGCCCATGATAAGCTCCGACTGGCCGTTGGCGTACACCTCGGCGTTATCGAAGAAGTTGACGCCGTTCTTGTAAGCGTGCTCCATGATGCTGTAGGCCTTTTCAAAATCTAGCTGCGTGTCAAACGTCACCCAGCTGCCGAATGACAAGCGGGAGACCAGCAAGCCAGTGTTGCCGAGGAAACGGTACTTCATGTTGTGCGACGTAGTGGCCATTGTAGGGAGAGGTTGAGTTGGTTTGTGCTTTTGAAGGAAGATTCGCAAATGATTCGATTGGTGATACACATCAAGTTGTGTACTTGTTTTTGTATGTAGACAAATGGCCAATCAGAACGACGGGTATCCGACGACGAAAGATATTTTGTCATCCATGTTCTCGAAGCTTACACACATACACACCGTTGCTACCCCACACCATTGGAGTCCAATTTGGACCATTGGTGTTACTAGTAGCAATATTAATACCTCCCTGTAGTTCAGTTACCGTAACGAGCTTTTCGCATTAACATCCCACTCCATCCCCCAACTTGAAAGTGTCCTGAGTCGGGTAGAAAACAATAATACTTCAAAGAATGGTACATGTTGTCGGGACTTTAATTAAAGGATGTTACTTCGAAGTACATCCTTTAAAGTATTATTGTTGGGACCCGACAACATGTAACATCCTTGAAGTATAATTGTTTCCTCGATCGACGTTGGGCGTGTATTCATCACTCAAAACCGTAATTTGCGCTTTGATACTACCGCGCTTATGGCCGGGCGAGCCTCGCCCGGCCCTAAGCCTCGCCGTGAGGCGCTTTTGGTCTTTCCTCGCGATTCTGCTGTACATCTTTATTTCTATTCGAGATCAGATAATTTTTTTCGTTTGACATCTGAAGGAACACTGGGATGATAGCTGGCACATGTCGCCCAGGTACGAAACTGGGGCCCGCCTTTGAAAAATGAGAATTCGTACCGGTGCATGTGCATGTGGATTTTGTAAACATGACAGTTGTGTAAACAAAGTTTACCTGTTTTGTGGATGCTGGTATGAGTGTGCAGTTAAGTCATTAAATACGATTCAGGTATACAAGATCATACTGAGGGGGTCGACTGTACTGTACGGTTCGATGGCCACGAAAGACAAGGACGACATGCCGATGGTCATTTCAAACCTACAATATAAGTTCGAGTACATGTACAATAGGACCGGCGTTTTAATATAATGAGAGTGAGTACTGTGCCCAACTGGAAAGGGAGCGGGTGAAACGAACATAAAAGGACCAACGGAGGTGAGCGGTTGCGAGCGTGCGTAGCCAAAGCAAACCCTCGCGGGGTGCCCGCGAAGCAGGGTCGCGAGGTATTTGCGTAGGCGGGCCCAGCACCGAGCTTTCCGGCGAGCCGAGCACTGTACTCACCAGGAATTAGAATTTTTTATCGCAGGAGCGCAGCGACTGCCTTTGCGAACCAAAGCCAAAAGACGGCAATGACATCGGTCCTGAGGAAAGATGGGCAAAAGAGGGGTGATGAGAAGTTTATACAAACTTGAAGCTTAAAAGATTATGTGACCACTTGAGTTGGGCGCAGTATCTAGTGCCTAATATAATGTACTGTTGTGCCAGTGTGCGCGATACTGTAAGTTAGCTTTTAATCAAGTACATGTACTTGAAGTATGTGGTTGACAAGAGTGTCGCCTAAAACTACCGTAGCAATGATGTAAATTATTACATTTTTCAAGTTAGAAATTTCTCAGGTTGAAGTGTTGTTTTCCAGGTTGAGTGGGCGGTATCATTACGTACTGGTATTGTTCACAACCTGCAGCGAGCGAGGGCTGGTTGGCCACCGTCTACTATTACCCCACCATCGCATCCAGCACAACCACTAACAAAACAATTCGTGTTTAACTCAAAATACGCAGCAGTAAAAAATCGCCTCAACAAAACGACAGCACGTGCAGACGAGCGCTTTATTTTCCCTACTCGCTGGCTTCGCGAGCCTGTAGCGGCCATTGCAGCAGAGTCAGCTTATGCAGCTGGCACAGCCGAGCTCTTCTTCAGCTTCAGAGCCGCCTGTGCAGCCGCCAGACGCGCGATCATCACGCGCATTGGAGAACACGACACGTATTTGAGACCCACCTTTTCGAAGAACTCGATCGACTGCGGGTCGCCGCCGTGCTCACCGCAGATGCCCAACTCGATCTTGGGGTGCGTGGCACGGCCACGCTCCACGGCCAGACGCACCAGCTCGCCCACGCCTTCCTGGTCCAGCGTCTCGAACGGGTCCTTCTCCAGCACACCATGTTTCACGTAGTACGACAGGAACTTGGCCTGTGCATCGTCTCGCGAGATGCCGAACGTCATTTGCGTCAGGTCATTTGTGCCGAACGAGAAGAATTCCGCCACCTCAGCCAGCTTGCCGGCCTGCAACGCGCCACGTGGGACTTCGATCATCGTGCCCACCTTGTAGTTGAACGACTTGCCGCGCTTGGCGATCACATCCTCCACCACATATTTCACCAGCTTCACCTGCTGCTCCAGCTCTTCAAAAGAGCCCACCAGCGGGATCATGATGTGCGGGTACACCGTGATGCCGTCACCCACCACCTTGACGGCCGCCTCTGCGATCGCCTTCGCCTGCATTTCCGTGATTCCCGGGTGTACGATGCCCAGACGGCAGCCACGCAGACCCATCATCGGGTTCGTCTCCTTCAGGCTGTCCAGTCGAGACTGCACCACCGCCTTGCTCACGTGCATCTCCTGTGCCAGGGTCGTGCATAACTCCTCCAACGCGCTGCCGTCGTGTGGCAGAAACTCGTGTAGCGGCGGGTCCAGCAGACGGATGGTCACTGGAAGGCCGTCCATGGCGCAGAAAATGCCTTCGAAGTCGCTCTGCTGGAACTTGCACAGGGCATCCAGAGCTTCCTGCTGCGCTGGTGAGTCGAGCTCTACGGCACCGATCATGCGTCGTACAGCGGCGATACGCTGCGCAGAACTGAAGAACATGTGCTCCGTTCGCGTCAGTCCGATGCCCTGTGCGCCGTACGCACGCGCCTCACGCGCGTCCTCTGGTGTGTCGGCATTCGTGAACACCTCCATGCGGCGGTGCGCGTCCACCCAACGCATGAACTGTGCCAGATCACCGCTCACCGCAGCCTTCTGCAGTGTCTGCTGGCCCTTGATCACCTCGCCGGTCGTGCCGTTCACGCTAATGTAATCGCCTTCGTGGAGCTTCACCTCGGCGCCGTCCGCCATCTGCACGTGCATCGTCTTGGTGGTCGCGTCGATTGACAGTGCACTGCAGCCGCACACACACGGCTTGCCCCAGCCACGCGCCACGACGGCTGCGTGTGATGTCATGCCACCGCGAGATGTCAGGATGCCCTCGGCCGCGTGCATGCCGCCCACGTCCTCGGGCGACGTCTCCTCGCGCACCAGCATCACGCTCTCGCCACGTGCGAACCACGCCTCCGCGTCGGCTGCCGTAAACACGATCTTGCCCATGGCCGCACCCGGCGATGCCGGAAGACCTCGGCACAGCACGTCCTTCTGGTAACCTTTTTCGTCGGAGAAGCTCGGATGCAGCAACTGGTCTAGGTGGCGCGGCTCCACGAGCATCACGGCCTCCTCCTCCGTGATCAGCTTCTCGCGCCACATGTCCACAGCGATTTTCAAGGCCGCTTGGCCCGTGCGCTTGCCGTTACGTGTCTGCAGCATGAACAGCACACCATCCTGTACCGTGAATTCCGTGTCTTGCACGTCCTTGAAGTGGGTCTCCAGCGTGTGCACCGTCTCATCCAGCTGCTTGTACACTGCAGGCATCTTCTCCGCCAGCTCCGAAATGGGCTGCGGCGTACGGATCCCCGCCACCACGTCCTCGCCTTGCGCGTTCATCAGGAACTCACCGTACAGATTGTTTTCGCCGTTCGCCGGGTTGCGCGTGAACAGCACACCCGTGCACGACTGGTCGTTGATGTTACCATACACCATAGCTTGCACGTTTACAGCCGTGCCCTTGAGCCCCGTGATCTTGTTGATCTCACGGTACTTAACAGCGCGCGGGGTGTTCCACGAGCGGAAAACAGCCTCGATGCCCATACGCATCTGCTCCCATGGGTCCGACGGGAACGACTGATCATGTCTTTCGTACACCTTCTTGTACTTCTGAACCAGCTTCTTGAGGTCGCTGGCCGTTAGCTCCACGTCGAACGTCACGTGGCGCTCCTTCTTCATAGCCGATAGCTCCGCCTCAAAGTCGTCGTGCGAGATTTCCAGCACCACGTCGCCGAACATCTGCAGCAGACGACGGTAACAGTCGTACGCAAAGCGTTCACCGCCGCGCTTGGCCACGGCCTCGACGATCTCGTCGTTCAGACCCAGGTTTAGTACCGTATCCATCATGCCGGGCATCGAGATGGCTGCACCAGAGCGCACAGACACCAGCAGAGGGTTCGTTGCGTCGGCGAATGCCATGCCCAGTGTCTTCTCCATGAGGTGGACACCCTGACGGACTTCGTCCATCAGGCCGCCCGGCAATCGTCCACCCACCGCGTAGAACTCTTGGCACACCTTCGTCGTGATGGTTAGTCCGGGTGGCACGTTTACGCCGTTGCGCGCCATTTGGCATAGGTTTGCGCCCTTGCCTCCCAGTAGCGGCTTCATGCTGCCGTCGCCCCTGCTCTCGCCCTTCACAAATGTGAAGACGCGCGGGTGCTGCAGCACTTGGCTCATAGCTTGTTTGATTAAGATGTTGCTTGTTCTTGACTGAGTTAGTTGAGGAATGAGCAACTGCAGCTTCTGCCTTGAATAGGCTGCTTGCTGTGCTGCCTCGGAGAAACTTTGCGAGCAGTAGAATTCCCGTAGTGCGTGCCTGGAGGGCAGTTCGTTGTTGATTGCTAAATCTGGGGAAAGTGAGCCGCGGCATCAGCAGCTTGCCTTGCGCTGTGTGTGGCGGTGCATGTTCATGTTGAAGTGCATTCTGCGCAGAGAGACGCGCAGAATAATCTACGTATTGGCGGACCTAGGTCTGTAGGTTGCGCTTCGACTTTCGATCTAGCCGGGACTCAAACCGAAATTGTTGATACCGTCGCAATATCGAATTGCACGTTCATAGTACACGGCAAGGCGTATCAGACAAAACCTCTCAATACTACTTCTAGAAGTAATAGGCTAAGTTAAACGATAATTGACGTTTGAGCTGCAGCCACATTCCGGTTGCTTGCTATCCTTGGTTACAAAGTGTGTCACCTCTGGTTGAGAAAAGCTCGGCGGCTGACTCGCATGATGTGAGACGCGCCCTTGGTCCCGATCCGGACTCGGTTGTGCATACCCTTGAATATGCTGGCTTTAGTAGCTCAGATACGCAGTCGGAACTTCAACTGCTTCAACCTGCAATGCGGTGTCACGCACAGTGAACATTGGCAGATAGATTGTGCATAAACGCGACCTCAAAGGTATACCGGTATTAATACTAAGTATTTTTTTAAATACCTGTACCTTGAAAGGTCGCTTTACTGAAATACAGTACAAATAAAGTATTTCTAAGCTGTTTTGAATACATGTACATATGTACTTTAGATAATATCTGGAGCTGATATCAAATGAACGGTTTGGCGGTGACCCGGGTCACCACAAAACTTTGGCAAGGATTTTGACTTAATTAATTTTTCTGGAAGGTCATCTTAGATGTCACCAACATGACTATTTCAAGCCGCTTCCATGCAAAGAAAGCGAAGTCAGCAGCAATGAGAACCTCATCACGACCACGAATGACACTCAGCTTGACACGTCCGACAACACGGTACAAACGGAGGTTCTACATGCAACAGGGAGGGAGCTTCTGGTGACGCGACAACCTGCAACCGCAGCAGCTTCGGCAAAACAAGCTCCAGTGAGGCAGCGAGCAAGTCCGCCACCTCCACCACAAGCTAAGTGCGCTGGTAGAAGGCAAGAACACCAGTGTAACGTAGGGCGCCAAGATGGTACTGATCACGTTTCAACGGAATTCGACCTAATAAATCGAATATGCATTTGCTTAGGATTTTGAGAGCCGGAATATCGAATCTATACCATTGAAGTTTTGCAGTACCGGTATATTTCCTTGTGACCTCTAGGTCAGAGCTCGAGGCGTGATTGGCTGCAGATGTAGCTCTGCGTCTATGCTGCCGCATTGAAGATTGCCTATTCCAGGTTGAAGTGGGTAGACGAGGCGTCTTATTACAGTATAACGTTAGTTTAAGTTAAAACCGCTATAGAAACGGCAGAGGCTACACGCACAGTCTTGAGCCGGTCGCTTTTGAGGCTCATACTTAAATCAAGTCAATACAAGGTGTTACTGATTTTATCTTGGGGATGGGCCTTCCCGCGAGGACGGGTGTCATACGAAGGAATGTCTTTGCTTCGCAAAGGCAGTCGCTGCGCTCCTGCGCTAAAAGATTCTAACTCCTGGCGAGTGCAAGGCTCGGTTCGCTCGTGAGCTCGGCGCTGGGCCCGCCTCCGCAAATACCGCGCGGCCCTGCTTCGCGAGCACCCCGCACGGGTTTGCTGTGGCTACGCGCGCTCGCACACGCTCCCTCTGTTCACCCTCTCCCCACTGCCCTTTTTAATTATTGTGCAGGTAGCCACTCCCCTATAGAAACGAGACTTTTCGATAGTTGATCATAACATTTTAGTTTTGTTATTTGTGTTATCTCGAGTGTATGTAGCATTCCGCGCGTACAATACGCAGAGCCTATGCTTTTAGATACCACGCGAACGGCTTGTCGGCGACGTAGGTGCAAATCTGCTTGGGCTCAAGATAAGCGCTCAGGCCGAACGGTCCAAGCTCACGACCGATACCGCTCTTCTTGACGCCACCCCACGGCAGCTCCACAAAACACGGCTGTGAGCAGTTGTTCCACACGATTCCCGCTCGCAATGCCTTCGTCACTCGCTTTAGTTGCGCGTCATCGGACGTGAAGACAGCAGCAGCCAGGCCGAACTCCGAGTCGTTTGAGAGCGCGATCGCCTCCTCCTCTGTCTTGAATGTCATAACAGAAAGCACAGGGCCGAAGATTTCCTCCTTCCACACGCGCATATTCTTGGTAACCTTGGTAACGATAGTGGGCGGCACAAAGTATCCCTTGCCTTCATTAGGCAGTGTTCCCTGAGTCACGGTCGCGCCTTCGTCCTTTGCGCTCTGGATGTACCCCAGCACCTTCTCTTGCTGAAGTTTCGACACCAGCGGACCCATTTGCACCTTACCATCCAACGGGTCGCCTAGAATGAGCTTCTTCGTTTCCGTCGTGAGCAAATCGATGAACTCGTCCGCAAATTCCTCGTGCACCAACAACCGCGACGTTGCACTGCAAATCTGTCCGTTGGTCCAGAAGCAGCCGAACATGACCCACTCAACGGTACGTTCGATGTTCACCTTGTCGAACACAATAGCTGGAGACTTGCCTCCCAATTCCAACGTGATGTTCTTGACGTCCTTCGCTGCCTCAGTCATAATATGGCGTCCGGTAGGCACGCTACCCGTGAATGCCACCTTGTGTACATCAGGGTGTGCAACCAAACAGCTACCAGCCTCAGCTCCCAAACCATTCACCACGTTGAGTACACCCGCAGGCAAACCCACATCGATAGCGATCTGGGCCAATTGCAGTGCAGTCAGCGGAGTGATCTCGGACGGCTTGAGCACGACTGTACAGCCAGCCGCAAGCGCTGGAGCCAGCTTCCACAGCGCCATTAAGGCCGGATAGTTCCACGGGATGATGGCTCCCACAACCCCTACAGGCTCGTAACGAAGAGCTCCCAGGAAGTCGTCGAGAGGGAGGTCCACCTTTTCATATTGGCGACCGTCGAGAGCCTCAGCCGCCTTGGCATAGTACTCGAAACATCCAGCCACGTCTTCAATATCCCAAACAGCTTCTGCCAATGGTTTTCCATTGTCAGTTGTTTCTAGACGACTCAGCGCGTCGATGCGCTTGGTCACCAGCTCCGCCATCTTGCGCAAGTACACAGCACGCTCCACACCCGTCGTATTTCCCCACGTCTCGAACGCTCGCTTGGCTGCTTGTACAGCCAGATCCACGTCCGCGGATGAGGCAGCAGCCACTTGTTGGATCACTTGTTCGTTTGCAGGGTTCACCACATCGATGTATTTCTTGCTGATGGGCGCGACCCATTTACCATCAATAAAAAGTTCCTTAAGTTCCGAGATCGAGTCGCTCATGGTGACTGTTGGTGTTTTCTTGTGTTTCGTGTCGGTTGCAGCGCAGATAGAAGAATGAACAACATGGAGAACCTCGTTGAAGTCTCATAAGATCGCCATTTCATTCGCTTAAGTGCGTTTGTGTTGACATGCATGGGGAATATGGAAACATTTCGTATGATGCGCGTAACATAAATTCTTGCGTGGCAATGAGTGTGGGATAAACAACACACAGATGCAGGGACTTTATTATGCATTCAATTCGATAAACAGTTCTGCTTCCAGCAGTATCCACCGACCGAACGTGTATAAGGTAGGTTACGTGCGTAGGTAAGATTGGTTCACAGCTGATAGAGTGTGGAGCCCTGTCTTTCCAGGTGCCATTGTGTGGTAACTCGTCGTATTCCTCTTGACAATCTTCTCTCTCACACCCTTCGGTGCAGCGGGGGAGCACAACACGTTGCACTTGATCTGGGGAACGACGTGTTTGAAATAGTAGACGCTGCCGACCATGAAAACTAACACTGTCACCACGATGGACGCGAGGAAGATAGTGTCCTTGAGACTGCTGTAGAGAATAGCGCAAAGTGCAACACCACACAAAACGATGCCCAGGACAGCACCCGGGACCCCAAACGGGCTCGTATAGGGACGAACTCGTCCGGGTTGTCGAACTGCCAAGTAAATGTAGGAAAGCAGCTGAAAGACGTACGAGACAAGCGCGCCGAGGAGCGTCAGATTGATGAGCGCCGAGCCTAAGTTGGCGTCTCCAATAGTGTAATCGTATAGGGACGAACTCGTCCGGGTTGTCGAACTGCCAAGTAAATGTAGGAAAGCAGCTGAAATACGTACGAGACAAGCGCACCGAGAAGCGTCAGGTTGATGAGCGCCGAGCCTAAGTTGGCGTCTCCAATAGTGTAGTGCAGCACGATAGCGATGATCTCGCACATGACAGTTCCAAAGACCAATGCACCAACTGCAGTGCCTCGAGTTGGGTGCTCGTACGCGAGGAACTTGGGGAAATATCCATCCTTGGCAATGGCGAACAACAACTGCCCCATAAAGAAAATGTACGAGTTGGGGCTAGAGGTCAGAGCGATAACCGTGAGCCATTTCAGCACCGCTGTCATAGCGCCATTACCGAAAACGGTTTGAAAGCTGGTGACGAGTGGTGCCGAGACGCCTGCCATAGCTGCAGCCCCTGGAGAGATCAGCGAGCTGAAGGTTGCGGTGCCGAAGGACAAGAAAATCAGCGTCACCATGCACAGGAACAGTCCTCGTGGGACGTTCTTCTCGGGCTCAATGGTCTCGTCACTTGCGAGTGGCAGCTCCTCGATACCCAGATAGAACCACATAGCGAAGGGGATGGCGTGGATGGTACTGTCCAGGTTGGTGAACTCCCAATGCTGTTGGACAACCCACTTGTCGTAGTCGAGATACGGGATCGACGCGACGAAGAAGAGTAAGAGCAGACCCACACACAATGTGGTTGAGCACGCCTGCATCCGGAACGACGCCTGCACCCCGAAGATGTTGAGACTCAAGAAGAGAATACCGAACGTGATGAAGAACACTGGTGCGTACTTGACGTCGACGTTGAACAGTGTTTGTACATACGAGTAGACGGTGTAGAAGGTCGACGCATTGACGGCAATCACTTTGAGTGTCTCGGCTAGTCCGCTGAAGAAAGCTGCACGGGGTCCGATGGCATGTAAGGCGAAGATGTAGGGACCCCCGCCTGCTGGAATTGTTGACGACAGCTCCGCGATAGAGAACGCGAGCATGACATAAAGCACTGTCACCATGGTCAGCACAAGAAGCATGCCATCGAAACCGGCGATCAATGCGGACTGCCAGCCGTAATACTGTCCACTGATAACCGCACCGATACCGAGGGCCCAAAGCTGAGGAGCCCTTGCGTATCGGTGAGGCGCTGTCTTGTCTTCCTGAATGTCGACAGTCACTTGACGCATATTTCTCGAGTTGTAGCTATCTGCTGCTGGTCGGGAGTCGAGCGAACTGCGATGTAAATTCCGAAATGATCGTGAATTCGCTTGCCACAACTTCTCTTTGAGGAAAAAGACCTAACTGGTCGTATGCACGGTGGATCATGGCTTCCTCAATACAGCCCTGTTTCGTTTTAATTTCAAGCAGTATTACAAACACCAGTTGGTTGTAATTAGGGGAGAACGGCTCATGTTTCGTATTGCCAAACTATATCTCTGTGCATTGCTAACCCCTGAAACCGGGTTGCGCTTGCAGCGGGGTTCTATCAGTATGGATAGCCCGTTGTAAGTTGGTGTTGTCGGAGCATCGATGTTGCGGTTGAAAATGTTTTGGTTCCCGTGGTGTTTGGTGTGACGTGAGCTGGACAAAGGCTGATGCTTGAAGCCACAAAGCCAACGCTCCTTGGCAATGATATCAGCGCTGACAATCTTGTCAGTGAACATGGTAGAAGCAGCCACGAACTACGACAAAGGTGTGAAATAGACTTAAATAAGCTACATAGTAAAGGGGGGGTATAGTGACATGGGTTAATCTACTGGGTGGGGTACTGTAACTGATTTTGAGCACTTCCACTCAGCAAATTCTCGGTCATGTCCTTAGCTGTGACGGTTGATCCGAGTGTCTTGTTCTCGATCTTAGGTAGTACAACTCGGAGGAAATAGATGGAGCCAGCAATGAACACTAGTGCAGTCACCACAATTGACGCGAGGAAGATGGTGTCGGTCACGCTCGTGTACAAGATGGCAAAAGTGGAAACTCCACACAGGAAGAGACCCACGTACGCTCCAACGAGGCCAAAAGGGCTTCTGTATGGTCTCGGTCGGTTCGGCTGTCGGTAGCGAAGATAGACGAACGACAGCAGCTGGAAAATGTACGAGATGAGAGCGCCCAACAGCGTTAAATTGATCAGCACGGAGCCGAGGTCGTCGCCGATAGCGTAGTGAAGGATGACAGCAATGAGTACACAACTGATCGTGCCGAAGAGCAGCGCACCCATCGCTGTGCCTCGGGTCGGGTGTTCATACGCAAGAAATTTGGGGTAAAAGCCATCTCTGGCGATGGCGAAGAGGAGCTGTCCCATGAAGAAGATGTATGAATTGGGGCTCGAACACAAGGCAATAACTGTCATCCATTTGAAAAAGGTGGTTGTGACTCCAGTCCCAAAGATCGTCTGGAAACTGGTGACGAGTGGAGCGGATACGTCGACCATAGCTGCTGCACCCGGCGCAATTAGCGAGCTGAAGACAGCAGTGCCAAATGATAAAAATACGAGTGTTGAGATGCACAGCAGAAGACCACGGGGGATGTTTTTCTCCGGTTCAATTGTCTCGTCACTAGCAAGCGGGAGCTCTTCAATACCGAGGTAGAACCACATGGCGTACGGAATGGCTTCGATCGCGCTGCTCAGATCCGTGTACTTCCAATCTTGCTGCACGACCCACTGGTTGTAGTCCAAGTGTGGGATGGCAGAGACGAACATGATGAGCAATAGTAGCACACACAGCGTTGTCGAACACGCCTGCATTCGGAACGACGCCTGGACGCCGTAAATGTTTAGACCGCCAAAGACGAAGCCGAAGGCGATGAAAAAGAGCGGAGCGAACTTGGTGTCCACGTCAAACAGCGCTTGCAGGTACGAATAGACGGTGTAGAATGTGGACGAGTTGACGGCGATGACCTTGAGCGTCTCCGCCAAACCACTGAAGAACGCTGCGCGAGGTCCGATGGCGTGCAGCGCGAAGATGTAGGGACCTCCTCCAGCTGGGATCGTTGCCGAAAGTTCAGCAAGCGAAAATGATAGCATCACGTAGAGCACCGTCATCATGGACAGCACAATGAGCATCCCATTGAATCCGGCAACAAGCGACGATTGCCAGCCGTAGAACTCACCACTGATGACCGCACCAATGCCCAAAGCCCAGAGTTGAAGTGCTTTGGCGTGGCGCCGCGGACCTTCCGGCTTGGGTTCTTGGAGATCGAGCGATATACCGCTGATTCGGCTAAGTTGGGTCATCTTTTAAGCAGCAGAACAGGGCGACACGGAAGCAATTTGCAAGTGACTACCGGTACTGGAGGCAATCGAAGAGGACGTTGAAGAGGGGTACAAAAGATACTCGCAGCATTCTTCGCGGGATGGATCGAGGGCCGAGAGTGTATCATCGCGAGGTCCATTTATCTTGAAGAGCTCCCCGATTGGCGCGGTAACGCAGCGCGTCACGACCACATGCTGCAAAGAGCGTCCATGTATTTACCTACTACATGTATACTTCTTTGTTTCGGCTAAAATCACAATAAAAAACCACAAGCTTTTATTAATAGTGGGTTGAGGATTTACTGTACTCGTCCTGGTACCGGTAGTGCTTCGGTAACGGAGTACTTACAGCCCAAAAGGGCTTAATTCGAGATCATGTGACATGCATTTTTGTCCTTACGAATTTCAAGTGTAAATTCTTATAAATTCGTCTGTTCTTATAAATTATTCAAAATCAGCTACTGCTGGAAAGTATTACTTTTGCCAGAAAAGGGTTGAGGTATAATTACAGAAGTGGTCAAGTAACGTTCACAAGTTGTAGTCCCTGGTCGTGCTTCAGTAACGTTCATCGCGCTCTGAATATAAGACGATGGCGAAATATGGCCTAAATTTGTTATGGCGGCTATTAAATAATCGCGCCGGATCACGGTGCCACTATACCGCTTTATTAAACATATAAGGTTATTTACTTAACGTAGCCCGCTACGGTGCCGCTACACGGGATAAATTGTTACGGCAGCTATTTACGGCTCATGGTACCGCTAAAGAATGCTACGGCGGCTAAACTAATTATTGCATAGGTCGTTGAGCATGTCTTCCGTCGAATTAGGTATCCGGCTTTCACCACAGCAACGACACGTCCAAGTACAATATTCAGCACCACCACACACTTTGCTGCAACAGCAAGAAAACAATAAAAA
>JAIKVB010000121.1:0-41624 GCA_024679045.1 Phytophthora brassicae | reverse complement strand
TAAGCCACGCGAGCGTCCAGAGCTGCGCCAGCAAGCCAAGTGGACGGGCGTCGTAGACCACGCTTTGGACTGTGTACATGGTTGTAGCTGTCCACGCGAGCGCCCACACGCGAATAATCGGCCTTTTCCTCGTTAAGCAGATGCACTGGACATGCTGCTCGAGTTCCGATCTTGTCTAGCGTTTCAAGTGAAATGAAGGAGTCCCGCCTCAACTGACCTTTTGGAGAAGGCATGCCTGGATCAGCTTCCTCGCGGTCGCAGATATCCTCTTCCCACCGCTCTGGAAACGCAACATGCTTGACATGCACATGCAATGGCCTCGTCCCTAGCTTCATTCCACTCCTGCAGACCACAAAGACAATTAGAACGATAAACCATCATAATCACATGACAAGTGAGACAGACGTACACTCGGTGGTAGGCGTCGGTGTGAATCGTCGGTCGCACAAACTTCTGATTAACCTTGAGACGCGACGAAATCGTACCCGTACTCTTCCTGCGGTCGACGTCTGGTGTGTTTTTTAAAGCGGTACGACCGGCAGGTCCACCACCTCGTAGCAGGTTCTTCACAGTTGAGTAAGTGACGGACCCACGAGACCCGCCCACTGGGTCTTGACTACATGTAGACATCTTCTTGTTCGAACACCGCCGTTTGGCCATAGCAGATCGAGAAGAGTGATCTACATGTAGACATCTTCTTGTTCGAACACCGCCGTTTGGCCATAGCAGATCGAGAAGAGTGATGATCTTCAGGTTCATCACCACTGTCATATCCTTCACTCATGACACCAAGATCGGCAGTTGATAAATCTCCACGAAACCACAATGGGTTGACTTGTGCTGGTTGAAAATTGTCAGTCAGCTCAATTGGGCTAGCGGTAGCATCATTCGCCAGTCCGAAACGGTTTAACGAGTACAGTAACTTGTGCAGCTCCGAGTCAGTCACCACTGGGCGATTCGTTTGTTGTTGCTGCTGGTCACGATATGATGAGACGGTTGACAAATCCGACTCAATACTGGATTGTCGCTTTAAGATGCTACGTTGGGGGGAGCTTGAAGCAGCGAAGGACACTGTTCGTCCAGGAGAAGATTGCGGAGACACTGGTGAAGACAGAGATGTCTTCCTCAGAGGAGAATTCATACCTGGGAAACCTCGCGGTGTTCGATTGCTGTACATAGAGGACGAATCGCCTAGCGGTAGCTCACCTCCCTTGCTAAAAGATACTCCACGCTGAGGCGATCGTGGACTACTCAGTTTTTTCTTGGTTGGAGACGGTGATCCTTGTAGAAGGAAAGGGTTCTCTTGAGACTCATCAAACAAATCCGTGCTCATAATTGTCAGCACGTTCACACTGCCAATAGAACCGCAATACGTCATGTTGATGACTGGGAGGAGATGATAGTATGTATTAATACGTAGGTCCCCACTACTGTATTCGGGCTCAAAAGCGAATGTGCCTGCTGTTGTCTGTAGATCTCTGTCTGAGCACAGATCGAAGGCTTAAATATACCAGACGTCCTCGTGTCATGGTTCCCGCCTCCTCTTCACCTTAGTCCCAACGTATCGTGGATTAAGGTTTACAATTTACAGGTCCCGCCCCCTATTAATACTCCCAACGTATGTTATTCCAGCGTGAGGTTTACAATTTACACGATGGACGAGAATGCCTGCGCTGAAGCTGTCAGCGAATGTAAAAGCATGCCACGGATGAGGTCAAAAGAGTTCCATTTTAAATACTCACAACGCAAACTATTCACACGCTTCCCTACTAATCTACTTCCACTGCTACCACATGCAACTACCTAAGGAAATTCTGCAGCAAACATTTTATCGTGAGCCGCAGTCTTGTTCCCTTTCTTCCATCGGAAAGTAGATTTCAAATGCGATTTCTTATGCCCGCGCCTGGTGATGCTGGTACGTTTTCGCTTGTGACATCATTTCATTGAGGAGAAAACGCTGTTGTGCGATTGAATCCTCCACCGTTACAGCTGTAGGCACTGGTCGTCCATTTGAACTTGGAATCGTCACACCACGAACAGATCGCTCCATTTGCGTAGTGTCCAACGTTTGAATAACCTCTTCATCTAGAGAGCCATAGATAGGTGCGTCACTGCTACGTCGATCCATGGAGAACGAATTCATGCTACCAAAACTCGTTTCGCTTGCGGTACTCGAGACACTGCAATTGTGGCGACTAGCCTTAGCATCTTCCAGTAGTTTCATATCGACCCGCATCCTTGGAATCACCATCGTTCCTGCCTTGCTGTGGATAGAGGAAGTAGTTGATACGGAAGTCTCCGAGTCCCGACGACTACGACTACGCTCCGATGACGAAGAGCCAATAAACGAAGCCAAGCCGCACTCAGAGGCAGGGACCATCGACGCGGCCTGGCTAGAGACCATGAGGATACACTTGGTGCAGAACTTGGTAGTCTGACCCACAGTTCGAGTCACAATGCAGGACTTGCAAGCCACTTCTCCGCAACTGCGGCAATTGCTTTTCTTGGACAACATCCCAAACTTACTCAGACATACGTGGCACGTCTTCCGCGAAGAGGTAGGCACGAACTCCCAGTCGCTAATCATTGGCAGTCGAGCCAGCAGCTTCTCCTGCACGACGATCGGCAGCTTGCTGAGTGACGTCGCCACACTACCCAGAAACGAGCTGACAAGCCAGCCAGGAAGGTTCTCAGGGTGTCGGACGACGCCATCCAGGAAAATATCAGTGTGGCTCGCGTTCTGCGTGGGACGCAGCAGCATAATTTCAGTCACGTCAAGACGTGCAAGTCCATGCGACTTCTTGAGAGACACACACTCGCTGCGCTCGATCGACTGCTTAATGTGGAAACCCACGGGAATGCCGTCTACGTCCGTAGTCACGCCAGTATACTCGAGCACACACATATCCCGCTGGTAGATGGGGCTATTGTTGCTCAGATTAATGGCTTGCCAACGGATCGACACGTGCTCCTGCATGTTCTCCGCACTGCGTTCTTTCAACACACACAGCGTCTGAGCGTCCAAACTATCGCTGTAGAGGATTTCTCGACGCTCCACCACTTGCGAAGTCGAGTCGGCGTACATGATCCCCATGAGGTCGTTGAGTGAAGCCCGTACTGTGCCTTGAAGACGATACTGTAAGTCTCGACCATTGTCACCAACTTTGGTGAGTCGCTTGAATCCCGCGTGCGAGCCCAATTGCTTCCACATGCGGTTCGAGGTGTTACCGTTTTCTCGGGCTTCACGAGCGCGGGTTAACGCGTCATCTAGTAGCGACTTGGCCGTGGTCATGTAGTGTTGCATGTTGCCTTTGGTCATGCGAACTCGACTGAAATGGCCTCGACGAAGAGGGAGCTGAAGCTTCGGAGCCTCGTTGCGACCGGCAATGGCTTGCGCGTCCGCACGACTTAAGTTTGGGGCCATCATACTGCCGTTCATGTCCTTTAAAGCCAGAAAAACTCAAACTGAAGAGTGAGTTAGACACACACGACTCGTGTCAAGAGCGTTGGGCACTGGCGTACGAAACCAAATGGAGCGGGGGCGAGAGAGAGCAGAGGCAGAAACCACGTGAGATTTGCAACGAGCTCTCGTCTGTCAGGTTTTTTATCGGACAGAGGGTGGGCCAACAGCTCATTTTGCGCGGTACATACAGTGAGGGAAGGTAAGCTACATGTACAGTAGACTACATGTATTAATACATGTACTGTAGGCTGCTTGGGGACAAATCACGCATTACTGGAGCTCTTGCTGCCCAGCCTCCAGCTGGTGTGGAGACTTGAAGCGTTCTACGTTCTAGCAAAAAATATGGAGCGAATTTTGTCAGTGCTTTAAAAAACAGCTTTGCCCTAACCTTATTTAAGTAGAGGAGGCTACAACATCGCTGTTTTGTTTAAACGCATTTTTTTAAATGCGTTTAAACAAACCGGTACCTTTAAAAAGGTACCGGTCATCTTACCCTAACCTTATTTAAGTAGAGGAGGCTACAACATCGCTGTTTTGTTTAAACGCATTTTTTTAACTGCGTTTAAACAAACCGGTACCTTTAAAAAGGTACCGGTCATCTTTTAATGTTAGCTGTGTTTTAAACATGAAGCACAAGGCAATATATAATGTTAGCTGTGTTTTAAACATGAAGCACAAGGCGGACACCTTTCATATTTTATCTTTGTGGGTAAGGCAGGGCGACAGAAAAACACGCAAAGGCAGATGATGAAACCGTCCCAACGGCGCTCAAAGGTGCTCGGACGTGTTTTAAGTTTAACTGGAGCCTCAACGTGATCGTATAATGCTCATACGATCATGTCCGACGGAAAAGGGTAGGCGGGTGCGCAGTCACGAGCGGCTGTACATACTATGTAGCCGAATCCTGCCGACAGGTTTTAATGCTAATCGATTAAAATACCCGTTTAGGCTAAATCTAGCCTGTTTATATTGCTATATGTACATGTATTTACTAGATAAATGAACAATTGTAGATGAGTTAGGGACAATTTAGGCCGATAGACTGTCCTAGAGTACAAGAACGACGGCAAAAATGCAACGCTGGACGCGCATCATCCAGCACGTGCCGTTTGGTCGTCATAAGCTGGTATTACACGTGTTTCAATTGGCAACCTAAAGTTTATGAACAGGATATGTGGCCAGGGGTCTTGCGCTTAAAAGTCACGGACGTTAGATCTGTTTGAAACAGAGGACAGCTCAGTTGCGTGCGTTGCGATTTCATGTCGACACTCTATCTCGTGGTACAGTTGTAGTTTAACAAGCGAGCTACAGAAGTTTCACAGTCGCCGTCACCCCAAAAATCGGGTCGACTACTGGAGAGGGACCTTGGCGAATGAATGCCATTAATGAACGCTATGATAGCAATCATGATATTTTGGTCATGTGAAGGTGGCTGGTTCTGGTACTGTACATGACACATTGTGAAACACTGTTTTGTACCGGTACATACGAAGTACAAAGATCTAGAGTCCTGTCAAGCCTTGATCCTTGACTCAAGGATTTTGATGTGAGACTGGCTGTCTTGATTTAAGTCAGATCTAAAACGTGCTATAAAAGGTCGACTGATGTTAAGTGTCCTAATTGGCTAAAAACAGCCTGCAAGGCAGATTCCAATCACCCACCCCAAGAATGTGATTTGTTTAAAAACCCTACTTCACAAAGTTAGGGTTATTTATCTGGAAATAGCTTAGCGACATATTATTGCACTTAAATATTTGCAGGGAAAAGGTAGGGATAAACCTGTTTTAAAAATTTCAAAATGATCTCAGGATTAGATATCAATTCTCAAAGGGGATCCCAGGGCACCCCACAAAAAGTCAAGGGCACACTTTTTACTACCGTAGTTTTTTACGAGCTGTATAAATTGTAAATTTGACAAAAAAATGTTTGGTACTTGTATAGATGAATGCGGATGCAAACCCAGATCTAGCATTAAGCTGTTCCTATGATATAAGGTTGTATAATGCGAGCTGTGCGAGCCGCTAAGGGTTTTGGAGTTGCGCGGAGCGCGTAGCTAGGAGCAGCTTATATGTGAACCCCTCTATTTACTCGCTTATGTACATGTCGAAATCGTTAGGATATGCTAGTTAGGATTGCTGTAAGCCACATGAGCTCCCCAGCCACAGCCACCACGTCGTCCATGAGCGCCCAACCACAGTGTCCCGAGTGACTTTGAGTGGCGCGGTGAGTGAAGAATGAGGCCCGGTCTAAGAGGGGCGTGAGGACCGGCGAAGTGTGGTGAGTGTACATCTTGTTTTGGGAAGCGTGGTAGTCGATGACTTGATCAGGAGGAAGAGGATTTTAAGGAGTGTCGTGCTAGTTAGAAGTCGGTCCTGGTAGATGGTCAGTCGTGAATTTCCCTGGTTGAACCCTAACTACACCGTTCGCTCTAATTAGTCGTGCCATGACTAATAATGGTTTACGATTTTTCTTGGCACAAACCGTACTTTTAATCAGCTTTTGCTACAACACTTCTTGTTTGTTGTGTAATGCAAGACCATGATTCGCTTCGGCTTGCCGTGATATACTCAATCCACCGTATTTACGCTCTTTTGAGTTCTTTAGGATTTTTTGTCGGATGAGATGACACGAAAAAGGGCAGAAGCATGACTATTAATAATTTCGAAGCACGACTAATTAGAGTGAACGGTGTATATACTTTACATGATCAACTTTTGTATCGTGTTTAGTTAAAATATCTACAACTCCAGTACTCCTGCTCTCTATACGCCGTCCGTCCGTCCCTAACTAAATCTTCGCGACAACAGCCACCAAGTCGTCCATGAGCTCTTTGAATGAACGTTGTGAACCAACAGCGTACTGATTGGTGTGGAACACAACTCGTAAAAAAGTGTGCCCTTGACTTTTTGACTTCTCAAATTGCGGAGATCTTTCGAAATTCGCACAAAGTCTCTAGATAACAGAACAGGATTGATAAAATAAGAGTGCTGCTCAAACGTAAAACAAAAAGGCCACAACGTTACCCGATCGATTAATTTCTCACAGAAAAAAAAAGATAAAATATTAGCAGCTATCCTATTATCCTATACCGGAACACACTTTCCAAATCACCTCGGACCCCACAAGTGGCCAAGAACAGCGTAGAGCCAGTCCACAACCGGGTGGCTGGCAGCCCTCCAAGATGGGAAGACCCCCGCACCGGGTGGCTGGCAGCCCTCCAAGATGGAAAGACCCCCGCTATTGCGGGGATTGGAGGGGCTGCGCTGGAGGCGCGCGGACTTGATGGCCGTGCATCGACCCCTACCTACAGCTCGCAAGTGACGACTGCGCATCAAGCTCACAGTCAGCGCCTTCCGGCAACGGACGGCGCCTTTGGGCGTGAGACACGCTCACCTCACGTGAAACCCGACATAGCTGCGGACCGACCCCCGTGGATCAAGCTGACCAAGTTGCGTGGACTGTGCGACGGACTGGTATAAGCACGCGTTGGGCGGCACCGTGGTGCTGTTGCTAATGCTTGCAAATGCTGACAACCACACAGCGGAGGCGTCTTCGGACTCTGGGGATGGCAGCGCTGGAGGAGCGCTGGGAAACCCAGTTACGTGGTCGAATGGCCATATTGCGGGCAGGGACGGCAGGAGCCCACGCGCGAATGCGCGTAAACTCCTGCATATTTTACTGGCACCAATGGCCGTAAAGGAATCGGGCATTAGACAGCACTAGGCTTAGCTTACAAGATGTTAATGTACCTCACTTCAAACTCTATACCGGTACAGTGCTTTTTTAAATCTTATGTGTTACCAGTATCAGCATTTTTTAGATATCAAATAAATCTTCAACAGAGTTATATAAAATCACAGTATTTAGCTTAGTATATTCTTACAATGGTGGCCTCGTTGCAATCCCTGGTACGATATTTGGATACAAATCCAGAGAATAGCCGCTTTGCTTTCTGGTTAGAGTCATTGTTGTGGGTACCGGTAATCTCCATTTAGAGGCCTAACCCTACATACCTAACTCTACAAACCTAACCCTACATAGGTCCGAATTGCAATTGCGGACCTGCGACCTTAACCCTTTCGCGCCAAACCGGTCCAGTCTGGCGCGTTTAGATGTCATCTGTAAAGGTGCACTTGGATTTTTATTCACTTGGCCCTCTATACTATACAATCTCAAGTCATTCGCGAAAGGGTTAAAAAGCACAATACATGTAATATTATGCTTTTTAAGGTATTATAATATAATATTATTATAATACATGTATTGTATTAGTACCGGTAACAGTACCCACAGACTTACAGAAAACAAAATGACACTTAGCAATGGCTGCATGGATGTGTATTTTACCATCGTTTGTTGGTCTTCGATACTCAATATCTACGATTTTGTGTCGAAACCACGACCTCGAGAAGTACGATCCAGTTCCAAAGCCTGAAATGCATATAATCACACAATTAGCATCAAGTATGAAATCCGGTAGTCAGCAAGTGAAGGAAGCCAAGCCACATTCCAAAGGGCCATCTACTGTGTGACTCGGACTTTGCCCGTGTTGTCTTCTCTTACCTCGCGGACAACGTTGTCGACTCGGTTAAGGTGATTGTGGCGTGAGGGTCGCTTCCTCTTCCCTTCGGGTTTGTTGAGCACCATTTTGTTACGCATGGCGGTCGTCAGGAACGGCAACGTTAAGATTTTCCTGAAACAAACATCGGTTTGCAGTTGTCAGCACCATATCACGATCTTCGCAATTTCAAATACATACCTATCATTGACAGGCATCTTAAACCCAGCACGGAACACATACTCTTCTTCTCCGCGGTCGTAATCCTGTACAGCAAAATAGTCATTAGTCGGACCTCGAATACTTTATGCAACGCAAAGGTAACATGCCGTACATATTCAGTCGGCATAGCCGGATTTACAGGCTCATGGCAAGCGTGGTCGCCGGGAAGAGATCCAGCTTCGCGTACAACGGATGATACCGGTACAGGCCGACTGCAAGCCACACACATGATCGGCTTTGTTCCCATGGCTGTTGAGTCTCCATCAGTTGGTTGCAAGAGCATTAGCTCGCCTCGGATATCACGCAATGCAACCTCGAAGCGAATCTTCAATTGTTCCATTAGTTCTCTCCGAAGTCTAGCCAGCTCGTCAGTCGTAAATTCACGAGCATCTTCAAGACGATCTTCAACCTTTTGTGCAAAATTATCCAGCAGTAAGCGGTAGTTGAGATTGGCGTTGGCTGCACCACCGATACCAGGTCCACGAGGTCCACTTTTATCGGTGTTAATAAGACCGGACACTTTCTTGGTAACTTCCTTAATAAAGTTGTCATAAAATTGCTTTTGACCTTCAGGCGAATTGTAAAATCTTGTATCAAGCTCTCGCCCCGTCATTTGCGCGTACAGATCGGTCAGAGGCGAATTGTAAAATCTTGTATCAAGCTCTCGCCCCGTCATTTGCGCGTACAGATCGGTCAACACATCACCCTGCTTAGCTGCCGCCTCCACCATGCTACTCCGATCCATTGGTACAAGACTCGCAGTGTTGTTGTTGGAGCTTTTATCTCCATTTCCACTGTGTTCTGCTTCACTGTGTCGCTCCTGAATCTTAGATATTTCAGCGTGCATGTCTTTCCGCAGCTTTTCGATTTCCTCCATCACAATTTCTGTTCTCAAGTTGTTCGTAGAGGAACCTCGGCGGCCAAGTGCCGCACTTCCGTGGCTTTTGTGCGCGTCTGATGCATTGTATTCTGCTGTTACGGCGTTCAATCGTTCGATGTCTTCTTCGACCATACCAAGTCGTCGAACGGCACCAGAAAGTCGTAGCTCCATTTCTCGCAAGTTATCAGGATTACGCTGCTGGGAGCCCTGAGTACGTTCTTCGTGTGCCGCATGATTTTCACCACTACCGTTCGATTTTGCATCTGCACCCTGAATTGTTTTTGATTCGTTTGATTGACCTCGGTCGGAATTGTAATTCCGGTGCCACATTGACCACAGCAGCTCCAGCTACATAAACAACGGTACCACAACACACAAAAGTCAGCTTATCACGTGCGAAAATAAAAAGAAAAAGTGAAAGAGCACACCTTTTCTCTCATCGCATCCAACCCCTTGATCAACGGGTCGTTTTTCTTCTCCGTCGTGATATTTACTTGAAGTGTCGCGTCGATCTCTTCATCCAAGTACCGCAATTTACGAGTATACTCTTCTTCACGGTCTTCTTTGTTCAGTTCACCTTCTACCCCTTCGCCATTACTATTGTAATCTATGACTCGTAGCGGCACCACCCCCAACCGAACAGCATTTTGAAGCTGTTTGACTTCATCCGAGAGTGTCTGCAAAGTTTCAGCAATGCCCAGGGGAGAATTTACCAATGGAGCTATCGACAGCAACGTTCGGTGATAACATCGTTGCATTTGTTGAAGAGCTTGGAGCATTTCGTCGTCGCTGTTTCCTTGCAAAAGTTTATCTTCCGTCAATTCGAGAGCCTTGCGCCATTCAGCTAGCTGAGGCTTGGTGCGATCCTGAAATGTTTGGTTCCGTGCCAGAAGCTCCTTTTGCATTGCCAAACGCGACTCCATCAGGTGAGCTTGTAAATGTTCGTTGAACACGACGTTATTACGAAGCGCATCCAACTGCTCCTGTTGGCTTTGAGTAGTTCCGGATACTCCCTTAATATTTTGCTGTAACGTGTTCAAAGATGCATCAGTGGAACGCCGTAGATCGGCAAGCTTCGTAAACACCAGCGATAGATCAAGTTGTGGTGGTGCGGGGGCGTCAGTTGACTTACCACCTTGTCTCTCCGACTTACCCGATACTTCCGAATCACCACCGGCAACGTTTTCGCTTCCACTTCCATTATTCCCTCCTCCGTTAGTTGTTCCACCTGACGGGTAAATCGAGGCGATAGTTTGCTGCTGCACACTGACGTCGTCAAGACTATCAGCAAGTAATTTGATTTCTGCCGTCTGCTTTTCCACTGCCTCGTCATGCTCCCGTAGTTTGTGGTCTTGATCGTCTTGCACTGCCTTTAATTTCTTCAACTCATTCAAAATGGCGGTCGTAGTCACTTCAAAATCCTCCTGCTTCACATACTTTTCATCGTTTGATGAATATTCTGCATCATTTCCATTCGTTTCATCGCCATCGTTCTGCCCCTGCAAACCGTTTACAGAACCAGACAACTGCGCAGAAATCTCATCAAGCTTCCCAACTCGCCCGTTTAACGCGTCCAGAAGATCGTCATGCTCGGACATTCTAGCGGTGATTGCATCCTGAAGCCCCTGAAGTTTTTCCACTTCTTGCTGAAGATCTGCAGCAGAAGCAAAGGGGCCTTCAGGTAATTGAAGACCTTGAGACCGAGCACTATCCAGAGAAACCGAGGCTTCAGACGCGTCGCCTTTAATTCCGGCCTCTTTTTCTGGCACTAATTTGTCTTCATCTTCCGTTTCGCGAGCCTCATTGATAACATCATGACTAGAAGCCTGAGCCAAGGCGAATTTCAGTTCCTTTCTCAATTCTTCCTTGGTGTCCGCAAGGTCCTGGGGGGTTACGTATTGTTGTGTACCAGTGCTGCTAGCACGCGGAGACCGAGGGGATTGCTTCACATTCGATGGTGTGTCTCCCTCTCCATTTGATCCATTCGTGGGTGAGCTTTCCAAACTCCCCGTACTACCCTGCTGCTGATCTTGCTGGTCATCAGGTGTTGATAGTCCCTGAATCTCTTCCAGTTTGGTCTGCATCCCTCCCACTTGATTTTGCATCGCCTCCATCACTGCAACAGCTTCCTTCTTTTCGTCTTCAGCACGCATCAGTTCTTCGCGAAAAGCAGTGACCTGGTCTTCCATCTTCTTCATTGCGTCAGTATTATTCTGCTGAGTTCGCTGTTGCTTTGCCATCGCCACGCCCAGAGCTTGCAGTACTTTCATCAAAGGGTCCCAGGACACACTATATGCAATGAGCTCCTGTTGCATCAGGGACGCAAACATATCTGCATCAAATCCGTCGATGTTTGTCTCTATCACACTTGAAGTAGTCCTAACATCGCCATATCCCCTCTCATCAGGATCGACGGTTTGCAGATCGTCGTTAGCAGGTAAAAGCTCTTCCATTCCGTTCAAGCTCGTTCCTCTATCTTGATCAAGCGTCAACTACAATCGCCCTACCCGTTATTTACAGAGTGTTGTGCGACTTCGCAGCTTCCACACAGGCGTTTCAAGTCCGGCACTATTTGTGCTGTATCCACCGACTATTTCAAGATAGCATGTTGAAGTGCTTCCCATTCTTCTGCTCAGTTTCTGTCTTGGTTTTGGCATCTTGCCTGGAAAGCTGTCATTCTCGAGTTAAAAAGTCGTACGAATCCGCCATGCTAATGCAAGACTGAAGCACGTTATAATGCGTCTACTGTAGTCTTGCTGGAGCACCACGACCAACGACCTCGAATGGTGAGGAAACTCCGGTGTATGGCGTAACAGTTCTCCAAAGGAAGTGTTTGCAGTCCCCGTTGACTTTAACGCGATATTTTCCCCTTGGAGTTGTATTCGGGATACACCACTCAATGGTTACGAAAGACTGGAAGGTTCCTTGCCGTTCCCAACTAAACGTTGTGTTAGTGTCACCATCATCAGCGTGCAGTATCCATATACCCTTTTCGTCACGCCTGCTATCGGCAACCCAACGATGCACTTCTAGAAAGGTGCTTTGCGTTCGAAGGTTGTTTTTCGGGTGAGCTGCATGAAACTTAACAGTCACTGTAGAACCCCACACATACTCCTTGAAGGCATCGGCACCAGCAACCACGCTTCCAAATGTAGCGTTGGATGCAACACCATCGTGGATTACAGGAATGTTATAGTCGAGCACGCCCATTCCCTTGATGGTGGGCGGAGGCAATCCAGGCTTCTGCTTCTTACTCGGCAGCTTGTGGTGTATGTTCTCCGCTAAAATCTCAAACTGCTGGCACGTGGCCACGAGTTGATTCGGACCAAAGTGCGTCGAAGCACCTTCGTAGCGCTGTACTGCATATTCCTCTCGAGTTGTCATGTAGCCGCAATATGCGTTACATAGACCTGCAATGACGGGTTCGTGAACACTCGTGATACCGGGAAGCAATTCTTCCAGTGTCGAGTGCAGTGACGCTCGAAGCCGCCTGCCAGCCATCGTTGTCATCTCAAATGGAACTGCCGCGATATACAAGCAGTCGGCGAAGGAGAACAGCTGAAGTGGCAACACTTGTGGGGACATTCCGTAACGTGCAGTCGGGAAAATGATCGGCTTTTCCTTCTGTAGTGACTGAAGCTCCGGCAAAGTCGTTACCCTAGGGTACGTCCCCCATCGAATGCCTTCCTTTACAGCTGTCACACCTCGTCCGTCAAACTCCGTTCCACCCACCATCGACACCCCAATGCACCCCGATGATGTCGATGTCGGGCACTCGACGTGCAGTTGCCAGCGTTTCTGAAGTTCAATGCTGCAAAAGTTTACGTATTGATGCGCAAACTTGATAGGTCCTGCAATCGAGGGGGACACCAACGCCTCAGTGTACAATGTTCTTGCACACTCTAGTTGCGCATTCGCCACCGTCACCATCCGTTCAAAATCTTTGTGCTGCGTGCACGGATGCCTCGGTCCACCGATATTCGGACTCACATCCCCTTCATTGCTCTGAGCAAACGCCGCCACAAAAGCTCGCGGTTTGTCCATCAAGTGTATCGTGCCTTGTTCGCGCTCGAACTCATACGCAGCATATCCTTTATTGTCCCCCGTAATCAACGTGTACCAGTTGCCCATACTTGTCGGGTGCACTGCGAACCAGTTGATCATGCCAATAGGATACCCGTCCAGTCCATCAAACCTCCACAGCGTCATGGTCTTGTCCGTGTCGTGCTCGAATTGAGCTCGTTCGTGCTCTGGATTGGCCAAATAGGCGTCCACCGACCGGTTCACAGACGCACCGAGACAAAGGCCTGTCGCGACGCGAATAACCGCTGGCTGGAGGTTCTTGTGCGCTCTCACGACGGCTTCGACGATGCCTGATACGACGCACTCGAAGTTTTGTCGATCAGCGCCGTGTAGTGGCGGGTGAACACTGTAGATGAAGTAGTGCGACAGACCACCTGGCGAGCAGTGCGTGTGTGTGGCGCTGAGCATGACGTTCGCTCGGCTGTAGGCGCCTCTGGGCAGCTCCGGGTGCGTCTGGAGGCGCGTCACGACCGTCTGTGTGACCCACTCGGCCACCATACCAAGCTCAGCACAAACAAAGACGCAGTGGCGGTTTGTCTGTGGTTCGTGGAAGGCGAAGGCCCGAGCCCGCAGCCGCATGTGAATGCCTGACGTGAGCTGCCCCAGCTTGGCGTATCCGAACATTCCGGCTTCTGCTGCGGGACCTGTGATGTCGAACATGGCGGCGCCGATGCGCAGCTCCGATGCACATTGCTCATCGATGGCTACACTTGTGTGCATGTGCGCGCGCGGGTTCTTTTTCGTGACTGGAGAAAGAACCCACTCAAGAAAGTATGGGAGTGATGGTCATGGCAACTTCAAGTATCTGATTACGCGCATGTTTCGATCATCAAGGTGACTATTATAACAAGAGGATCGTTAGGAAAACTGGAGCAATGTGGCTGGCAAAATGTGTTGGCAAGAAAGTGGCGCCCATGGAAGCCGGGATGCACGCATTTGCAGCGTTACATGTAAAAGTGACGTCCATCTTCAGATGGGTACAATTCTCTAGAATTTTTGGTGTTAAACCCAAATAGTTTAATTTTGGGTGAGTGCAAATCACTAATCTGGGTACTGTTGCCATTTCAACAGTCGGTTGTATTGCTATCGCTACAGTATTCAAGTGACCTATGCGTCGCTCGAGTCGTCTCCGCGCTGTCGCGGCGTGCGATCGAGAGTCTCGCTTGTACCGGTATTAATTGCGAGCCAGCGTCAATCGTCGACATCCACCAGGTGCTGGACTCCAGTCTCGAGCACCTGTTACTCACTGAGCACTTTGGAATTGGCGAGAGCTCATTTTCTCGGAAACTAGCGGTGGAGAACAATCGGCTCAGCTGAAGGTCTCATCTAAATGTCGTTTCGACGCTCCAGCAATAGGAGGCATTGTTCGGATCTGCTTACTCCACCCACGTACACCAAGCTGTAATACATGTTGCCTTGCACCGCTCCTTATGGTCGGGAAGCACGGATCTAAATGTCGTTTCGACGCTCCAGCAATAGGAGGCATTGTTCGGATCTGCTTACTCCACCCATGCACACCAAGCTGTAATACATGTTGCCTTGCACCGCTCCTTATGGTCGGGAAGCACGAAGCTGTCGCTCGCGCGGACCGCAGCGTTTTTCACCGCTGGTCGTCTCGCCGCTCTAGGGACGTTGCTGCTTGATTGACTCCATCTGGTCTCCTCTCTCCATGCAATCCTCAACATTTGGCTCCGCTACATCAGCCTCTTTAAGCCATTTTTACAAATTTGCTCATTTCTATTATCCAGATGCAGCTGTTGCAGTAGATATCTCCCCAATTCGCTGATACACTTATATTTTATACTTGGTACATCATTCTATGCAATTTGACAGGCTCACCTGGCGTGCAAGAAAGCCAGTCTTTTCCATGGCTAAAGACGTCACAAGTCGCAGAGTTTGTGCCCTTCTGGTCGTCCAGATGCGCAAGTTTTCTCGCGCCTCGTTCCGCGGCGACCTACAGCCTCAGCAAGAACTCTCCCCGTCGCCCAAGCCTTCGCTACTACCAGACGCTACCATCACCGGCCCCAAGCTCGAGCCCATCATGCCGTCGTCGTCAATGGCGGGACTTCCTCCGGCTCGGCCGCCCATCCTGGAGCACCCCAGCAGCATTCAGAACATGATTCGCAGCCGCCGCACGTCGCAGGATGAGATTCGCGCGCTGCTGGCGCGCACCACGCAGGCTCTGGACAAGATCGTAAGTATCCGCGAGTCTATGGAGGACTTGATAGACTTTAAGCAGTTTGAGAAGAAACCGCAGCGGAACTCGCGACCTTCGCGCGTCAGCTCTAGCATAGCGGAACTGGGAGAACATGCGGCCAGGTCCACGCCTGCTTCCAGCTACGGTAGCACAGATTCCTCATCCCTTTCGGCTGACAGATCCACGAACTCCACCATGAAATCGTCGTCGTCGATTGAGGACGAGGACGAGCACGACGTCGACAGAGACCGAGAAGATGAGGACGACCGACACATGGCTCGGTCCAAGAGTACCGACCCAGACGAGCAGCGAGAGATGGAACTGGAACAAGCAGAAGAAGGAGACACGTTTGGTGACGACTTGAGCAGTAGCTCCCTTGCCAGCTCCATCTCGACCGTGGGGGAGATTGCTCCCCTGAAAGAAGCGCGGCTGGACAGACTCAAGAGCATTAACATTTCGTTTCACGAGGGACTCCCGAGAGAGTTTTTCCTTTCGCTATGTCGCTTTCTCAATACATCGCTGGAAGTCAAGACACGACACTCAAGATTTAACTTTTACAAGGAAGCTTTTACAGGAGGTGACGCGGTTCGCGAGATGCTGGTGAGTGGATTTGCCGAAGACCACCAGACAGCTACTAGATACGGCAACGTACTCGTGCGGCTTGGATTTATTGAGCACGTATCTCGCATGGACGATCAGCTACACAACACCAAGGACAATTTTTACAGATTCACTAAAGTACTGGAGTACGATAATCCGTCGGAAGCTTTTGCCTCAGATACTGCCACGCGAAGACGCACTTCGATCAATGCCAACAACTACCGCGAGTCGGTGCTCTCGAACGAATCTACGGAACTGGTGGACTACGACTTCGCAATGGCTACAGATGAGGTTCACGCGCTCGTGACGGAAGAGACGCTTCACGTGCTCGCAAAAGTGCTGCACAACGTGTTCGAGCGCAAGAACAAGCTGTTGTTCTACAAGGGCTTTGTGGGCTGTTTCTTAGGCGCCGAAGCTGTGAATGTCATCCGCGAGATGCGCATCGCAACCACACTTATTGACGCTGTGTTAATCGGTCAAGCGCTGTTAGACGAGGGTCTTATCGAGCCGATTGCTACGACAAAAGCTGTGAATGTCATCCGCGAGATGCGCATCGCAACCACACTTATTGACGCTGTGTTAATCGGCCAAGCGCTGTTAGACGAGGGTCTTATCGAGCCGATTGCCACGACAGTCTCTACTTTCCAGGACAAATATGTCTTCTACCGCCTTACCAAGATCTCGTCATCGTAACCAAGTCCGTCATTTACATTAGCAGAGGTTACGCGGTGGAATGGAAATGGTGTAGATACCTACCTCCCATGAAAACAGAACGTACGCCACCCGCGCCCTCTCGCTAGCAAGACCCACAGCCTGAATCCCATAGTAGAAAGCACCAAGAGGAAGGCAGTTTTTGTAGTTCGCGCATATTTAATCTGAAAAACCTTTGCGCAATGTCATTCTTCCTTCACTGCCAGCTTATCGTTATGCTTTCTACCGTTGGTTCTCCATTTTGTCCAGCAAAAGGTGAAGATAGCGTTGAAGGTCAAAGTTTTACTAGAATTGTACTACTATCCATAGGCTAATACACTGACGGGGACAAGCGAGAGCAGATTTACCACGATGCAAATGGGTTACCGCTCGCATGTGACTAAGCCGCTAAGCAAAATGCATTGGGACGTTACGTCTTGAGAGTAGAGAACAGAGCGACCCTCGAGCATTCTGAAACCTCTACTGCTCCGTATCCACCATAGTACAGAGAAGAAAGCTGATTATAATTGTAGTTATCGGTATCGACCTCAGCCTCTCGATATTCTCTACACAGTCGACGCGGGGCTTTTTCCCGACAAAATCGGTTTATACCGAGGGAGGACAACCCCGTGTCAATAACAATTGAACACGCGCCACAAGGGCGTCGTGCTGTCATGATTCCTCCACAATCAAATTGCTATGAAGTGGAGTGGCAGGGTAGCTCTTGAGCGACCCATTAGAGGAGCTACAAGGTGAGCAATTGCTTTCCCCTTCGCTGTGAGTGACGCGGTCGCAGTGAGCCTCGTGATCCGACACGTGGGACATTGAATGTCCGCGGGGCTTCGTACTTGTCCAGGCGCTCTCCAGCTTAAACAAGCGGTACTCCGACATGGCTGACGGGCGACCAGACAGCAACGATGACTCACTCGTCAGCGACAGATTGTTAGCAAGCTGAGCAGCAACATCCGCGTGCTTCTCCTCAGCAAATTTCCCGTTTTGGGTAGCGGGTGAAACTCCAGCAGATATCGCAGCACTGCCCGGTGATCCAGCTCCTTTCTGAAGTAACAAGCCCGTTTTTGATTTAAAACCGCAACGCCTGCGCATGCGGAGTTCGAGCTCTTTCTCGATACCAACAAAGTACCGATTCATTGCATTCGTGAACCTCCGACGGTAGGAGATGGGGCTGATCACCGTCGGGTATCGAAAAGTCAGACTAGCTTTTGATGTTGACTCCATCTTCTTCAAGAAATCAAATTGGTGCAAATAGTCGATAAGCCCCACAATGACTTGTCGTTTTTCCTCATCAAAGCGAAGCAACTGATCATCACAGAGAGAAACACAAACGATCGTCAGCAACCCATTGACTAAGAACAAATTCAAGATACAATCACTCACCAGGGAGTAATCAATAACGCCTGCGCGAAACAGGAACCCCGTGTCGTTTTGTATAGCTGTCTCAATTAGTTCCAAATCATGTTGCGCCACTGGAACTGGCATACGTTCCGAGAAATTACCATCCAGAAGCACCGGCAGGTTCATAGAGACTTGTACGTTCGAGACGCTGCTAAACGGTTCCGCATGATCTTCTTCGCCATCACTGGAAGTGTTATAGCGTCGTCGGAGAATACCCTTAAGGTCATACATTTGTCCAGGTGGAAACCCGTATGAAAAGTTCTCCATGATGACAACATACTCGGTATGTTTCATCAGTCGCCGACTATGGCTGAGCTTGAAAAGCCCGACGATTTTCGTGATGACTGTCGGCGTTGGAATCTCAACCACCCGCGAAATAAACTTGAAGTATTTCGGAGCCATATGAACAAACATATTGAACTCCGTGACCGAAATTCCTTTGAGAACATAGCGCTTGTCATGTGTCTGCTCAGAACAATTCAAATGTTAGCTGTAAAAACTGCTAATATTTGCAACCACAACCAAGCAGTGGGACTTACCATCGAAAAGAATGCACCCGATTTGCCGCCTGAAGTATCCCAACGCTTACTTTCAATGATCGAGTTCAAAAACTCTACGTTCCCTGGAACTGTCAGCGCACGCAACGCATGAAATTGTGCTGCGAAGTAAGCCACGCAGCGGAACTCGTGGTTCGTTGCTCCATAAGCGTAAGAAAACTTCATGGAAGTGTGTTGCAAGTCCGCCGAGCGCAACTTGCTTAAATAAATCACCTGCTTCTTGTCCATCACTGTCACTGGGTTTGTAGTCGCGCTTGACGAGGAAGGATCGGCCGTCGTTGTCGTAACCTCTGGGACTTCCTCATGTGTTGGTGGAGAAGGAGCCGACACTTCACTAACCCCTCCATTTTCAGACGCGTGCATCTCTTCAGCGATGTTCACCTTTTTCTCGAAATGTGCCTCCAACTGATCAATATACGCGGTAGAGCACAGGGTGTAGCCAATCAACGACCCAATGTCCTTGTCGTGGACTTTGACAACGTACCCATTAACTCCATCTGGGAGATCGAAATGACCTTCTCGTAATGCTGCTGGTAGCTCAGTATACGGCTTCACCTTAATCGCGTCGGAAGCGTGCAAGCTGTGACCATTGTGGTTCACAGGAGTACTGGTTAAACGGTTCGATTCTGGAACTGATAAACTGCGTTTATCGTGTCTTGAGATGAGAAGAGAGTTCGGGCGTTTCGATTCAAGCGAAGAGCCCGACGTGTACGACAATTCCAGTTTTCCTACAGTCGAGTTCGATGTGCTCGAGATAACACTGTCTTCGCTCAGACTGGGTTGTTTGTGGTCAGTCTCCACCGGTGGGCCTTCTGTATACCAATCTAGAGGAATACGCCGCTTCGTAGGAGACTCGCACACCATTTTTTTGATCGTGGCATGCTCTTGAGACGGTGCCAACGAGATCACCTTCTCCCGAAGACGGCAAACCAACAGGTACAGCTCTTTCAGCAGCATATTACAGCCAATAACACTGGTGCAATCTGACTCGAGCGTAGCTTGTGCTCCAGCACGAAATGCCTCGATAGACGCATCTGCTTGCATTCGAAGCCTCTCGATCTCTTTCTTGGGCAGAGACGGCACTGCTGATGGCAAAAACTCCTGCGCCGTAAAGATATTTTCCTCCAGAATGTCAATGTTTTCCGACACGAAAGCGGCAGCCAACTCAATTTTCGTGCTGAGATCTTCCTCGAACTGTTTCAAATACTCTCGACGGCAAAGTGCATCCGTTTGACGCTTGGACTGCATCGTTGACGAAATGAATTTGTATGGTCTCCAAGCAGCTCGACTGTGCTTGGAGTGACTTGGCTTACTCTCACCATTCATATCAGTGACCATCGACGAAGTGATAGCCAATCCATCGTCCTCCGTGGACGAATGTACTCGTCGGAAGCTTCTGCTTCTCGTACTGGAGCCGCTCTCCGACTCATCAGCTGCAAAAAACGACGCTCGACTGCGCACAATCAGCTCACTAATGGCCGAAATCCATGAATCTCTTGACGTCCCATCCACAGCATTCAGCCGCAACGTTCGCTCTCCATTACAGATGGAGAACTGGAATTGTCGTGGTTTCACAGCTTCCTCCACCATTACAGACGTATGACGATCAATCAATTCCTCACTCACTTGCACCATAGACGCTCGATCCCTCAAACACACTAAACTGCTCGAGTCCCACCGTAGTAAAAAGTACCGCAGTTTCCAGCTCCTTGATAAATTCCCTCTCACTCCCAACCAGCCTTCTTTCTGAATATCCTCGTCTGTAAAATCCACACGTATAAAGTTGGCCGGTCTCTTAGTAGAACCCACTTGAAAATACGCCTTGAGGGCGTCTCGGTACACGCGATAATACCTGTTGCTGCCTGAAGTCTCCAATAACCTCTCTCTGTCCTTCAAGCTCGAAGACTCTGCGTCTTCTGTATGTAAAGTCGATAACGGGGTTCTCACCCGTGTTCGAATCCATCGACGTCTTCGTAGAAAGTGATGGTAACCGCGCTTGATTTTACTGGTTCCTTCGGCCAAGCGGCAGTTGATGCGCTCAATGGACGAGCCGTAAGTCCATCCTTCGTCATCGCACTGCGTGTACTCTCCGTCGGGCATCCATGCGTGACTCCAGAGCCAATCAGAAGAGCGTAACACGCCCACTTCGAGTTGTGGCGTCTCCCGCACGCCGTTGAGACGGTCGTCGCGCCCCGTGACGCGCTGGGCCGCGCGCGTGAGCTCGTGGTACGTGTTGCCGCTGCGGTCGCAGAAGCGCTCGAGCGCCCAGCCACCATGAAAAGGCTGCAGTGACTGCACTTCGAACGCCTCCTCCACCACGGACTCCATCATCCACCGACGTGCTACTTTGTTAGCGAATGCGGCAACGTCGGCCAAAAAGCCATCTGCGAGTGAAAAGAGAGTCGAGTTTGACGCCTCCTAACCCTGATGTGAAGGTAAGTTTTAGCCAATAAAGAGAGGGAGAGGAAATGAGTTTCAGCCTATCGCTTTGCAAGACAGACAGGCGCTGCACAGCCCACATCACAGGCAAATAATGGAGCTCGCGCATCGTTACATGTAAATAGGGATAAGTTTGGTTGTGGCAAGGAAACTGCGGAGTTTTTAGTTGGCGCAAATGAAAGTGGACAGATTAAATTATGGTTGCTTTGACTCGCGCATCGTTACATGTAAATAGGGATAAGTTTGGTTGTGGCAAGGAAACTGCGGAGTTTTTTTAGTTGGCGCAAATGAAAGTGGACAGATTAAATTATGGTTGCTTTGAGAATGAAGGAGCTTCTTGCATTCGAAATCGAACGGAATCGCCCCGGCACAACTTTACATAGACTGGTCGTAGTGCTGGAATTGTCAATGGCGTTGGCGAAGCGCGAGATCTGCGGCATGAACAGCGGCGGCATCATCTACAGCACGCGCCTTGCTAGGATACATGTACCAAGTTGGTACTATAATAGTAATTCGGCCAAATGTTCAGTCACCATAAATCACCAAATATCCAGGCGGACCATGTCCCATCACGGTTTTACCGGGTACAATCTGCGTAGCATAATCACGGTCGGTTTTTTTGTAAAAAAACAAGCCTTATAAGTACTTAAGTAATAGCTAACATGTTAGGCGTTGACCATAGTAAAGTCAAGTTGTCAAGTGGATTAGAAATGCATTATAGGTGTCATTGAAAATGTCGACACAAGTTCCGACCAAGCCTAGTGCACATTAACTTCCCGTCGGATGACATCGACCACTTCGTCGTCCTCATTCTCGTTCTCATCAGCGGCCATCAAGTTGCTCGAACTGCCTCCAGGACCAAAACCTCCCTTGCGCGGACTGGAATTGTCGCCGTATTGGCAGAGATTCGTCAGTAACGGGATCAAATACTTGTTGTCGAACTGCAGTGCTCGCATGTGTCGGTGGGGCTTTACAGTCTTGTCTAGTGCAGCTTCTTCCTCGGCCTATCCAAGACGAACGACACCAAACAATTTTGATCAACAACTGGACAAAAATTTCAAAAAAAACGAAGTCGTTACAAGTAACAACCATTGCATCAATTGTACTTACCGTCAGTCGTGGAATGCCGCACTTGTCAAGGACAGCAACCGTACCGCCACCCATGATGACAATCGATAGGAACACGACGATCAAAGTAGTGGCAACGATTTCAGGGCGCTTTTCACCAGGGAAGGACTTGGACAGTGCAAAAGCCACAGCTCCGCGCATACCACCGTACCAAATCACGTGCTGCTGGTTCATAGTGATTCGAGCGCTGTTCTTGCGCAGATTTAGTCCATAAGAAAGCGAATAAATCGCACACCCACGCGATAGCAGACAGAAGAACGCCATCCAGAAGATAAGCCAGAACCTGTAGTACTCCGTCAGCCCAAACGCTGAGAGGCCCAAGTCTACCATACAACACGGGGATCAGTCACAAGACGACAAGACTACGACGTATTTACTACAGCACGTACTCAAAAACACCGATGTCTCAGCCATGTGAGAGAGCGTGTTGAAGACACCAGAACACCTGCAAGCAGTCAACACAATACATTACTACAACCTACAACTACCACAAATACAATCGAGAGACTTACACATCTCGGGCTTCTGGGGTCAAATTGGGTGACGCGTAATGTTTCATCGAAACACCAGCGAAGATGACAGACACGACGCCCGACATGCCAAGTACTTGCGATACAACGAATGGTAGGTAGGCGAACATGACGTAGACGCCAACTTCGTGCAGCAAGTTACTGCGCAGGTTACCAAACTTGAACAGTAGCGCTGGAATCATGCCGAAAACAACTCCGATTATAGTGGAGCCGATGATTACCAAGCCGAACTCGAAGATGGCAAAGAGCATTGGTTTGAACTCGTAAGAGTGTCCGATGAAGCGCGAGAATGTCTCGAAAAGGCAGATCGCCACCGCGTCATTCAGCGAGCTCTCTCCAAACACGAGATAAAATAGTGTCGGATCCACGTGGAGTTCTTGGAAGACCGCCAGGATAGAAACAGCGTCTGTAGCTGAGATCAGAGAACCAAAAGTGAGACTCTCAGCCATTGACAACCGCATGACCCAACCAAAGCGCCCAATGGTGTAAATACCGATACCAGTGATGACGCTCATGATAAACGTCCCGAAGATCGAGTACACTAGAATCGGCGTAATGTTTTCAAAGAAGTATCGACGTTTCATAGTGTAGCCCGAGTTGAAGATGATCGGAGGCAGCATCCCCACGAAGAAGAAGTTGGGGTCAAAGTCCATAAGGGACACAGCGATGGAGCTCGATTTCATGAGCATACAGAAAATACTGGCGAAGAAACCCACTCCGATGGTCGCCGCTGCTTCTGGGAGGTAATGCCAGTGTAATTTGTGCGTCACGTGATTGCATATGATGATGGAGATCATGAGCAGGATCAGGAAGGCGGCGAACTGGAACGCGAGTGAGTACTCGAGACTGACATCCTCCTCAACGAATCCATCGCTGTAAGACTCCGTCATGGCTTAAAACTCAGCAGTAGGAAGAGCGGCTAAGTGTGAAAGTAGGGTGAATGCTCTTTGGCTGAAAGAAAGCAGACTGATGCCAGGAGACGTCGAGAAACCGCTTTACAAGATCCAAGAAGACCGCAGTAAGGGGTCACTAGCTATTCTTATGCACTTTGTAACCGCTTTACAAGATCCAAGAAGACCGCAGTAAGGGGTCACTAGCTATTCTTATGCACTTTGCGAGGAATCACAGTATTCTAATACGAAAATGTAGGAAGTTGACTCAAATTAAGCTTGAAATCTTGTTCGTCTTCCTATCCGGATACATATCGCGTCGGAACAAAAATGAGCGTAGTGCTTTTAAAGAGAATGTAGCCAAGTACGTTTTCTGCCTTCGTTGAAGCAATGGGCCAAACCAATGGCGCCTAGAGGCCGCGATCCGCTCCAGAGTGAGTATGCAGCTCTATCAATGGGCCAAACCAATGGCGCCTAGAGGCCGCGATCCGCTCCAGAGTGAGTATGCAGCTCTACTGTATTAATACAGGTATGTAGATGGTGATTACAAAACTAGAACGGGAGAGACCGGTGCAATGGTGGTCTCAACGCTGTATCGGCAATTCTTTAATGAGCGGTGGGCTGCGTAGCCACTGTCGTAGCCGCTACATGTACTTTTAAGTCCCTATGCCGCCGAATGCCACACAGGCAAAGCCGTAGCTATTGTCCACATTAAATTACTTCGAAGTATTCTGGTAGCGTTGAAATCTCGCTTGCAAAGAACGACACGGCGCAGGATGTCAGTGATAATACAGTATATACTAGCTAAGCACAGCAGACTGGACCCCAACACGCATTCTACAGCCATTGCTGTCGCTTTCCATTCAAGGTCAGCGAAGCTTTCGGAAAAACAATGAAACCCTGTCTTTTCTGTGTTAGGACGCATGTCAATTTGGTCAAATAATACATTTTAGAAAGAATGGCTGGAACGCCCAGCTGCGTATTCCGGACGTATATTTATAACAGGCAACCTGCATCCATCCACGAGATAGCTGCCCAGCTGCGTATTCCGGACGTATATTTATAACAGGCAACCTGCATCCATCCACGAGATAGCGCCTGATCGAAGTGAGGAATTAGAGCTATTAATAGTAGTAGAGCAGCAGCGGGAACAAAGCGAACGGATCGACGGCAACAAATTAAGCCAAATAACTTGAACACAAGTATACGTAACTTGAACACAAGTATACCGGTACCAGGATTTAACCGTACTATACGATGTATACAAGTACAAATGTGCATTCTTTGTGATCAGTTGTGGAAATAGAACACTACTGACGTATTTTGACTTGAGATCATTTCATCCAAAGTACGATCTTTTTTTTGTGGGCGACTCTCCCGCCTGAGTTCAGGGGAAGAAGCCAAAAAGCTCGAAGCTCCCCCAGCTACCGCTTGGTTCTGCGCACTTTGGAAAACGCCGACGGCTACGGTAGTTTGCAAGGCCAGTGGACGGATCGTTTGGCGCAAAGATGCTCTTTGGCTCACAGTACGACGACGATGCGGGCACCGACCAGAGCGGCAGCCCCACGACGCCCCCGCAATCATCGCGCAAGAAGAAACCCATCGTCTCTTCGCGCAAAGGCGTCAAAAGCGGCTCCAGGCGATCGAAAGAGCGAACGCGTCCCAGTATGGCCGGAGCCGCTTCCGTCGTCCTCGCTGCAAGTCCCAGTAGCCCCGCGCAGTCGATGGACTCGACCAACTCGTCGTCCGCCTCCTCTGTCAACTATTTGCGCAACAACAACGGAAACTTTAATTATGCAGCCTTTGATGTTGGTAATAACAACGTGAACGCTCCGTCGCTGCTACCAAAGACGCGTCGACGCAGCATTAAGAAGAAGAACGAGCGCACCACGAAACCAAAGCGACCAGTGGATCGCCAGTGCATGTATCCGGGCGTGTGGAAGCAGCTGCAGTTCCGAAAGAAAATCGTGCAGCTCGCCACCAACTTAAGTGATAAACCCATCTGCGTCACGGGCGTAGATGGCTTCCTGGCCTCGTGGGTCGTCTGTGAGCTGCTAAACCGCGGCTACCACGTGCGTGGCACTGTGCAGAACGGCAAGGACGACATCTCTGGCTTGTTGCAGCTTCCCAACGCTAGCAAGAACTTCTCGGTCGTGGAGACGTCGCTTCTGACGCCTGAAGCGTGCGACATGGCTGTTCAAGGTGCGTGTAGTATTAGAGATATCATGGGACTGTTCTGGGGAAATGTACTAATTGCTATGTGGATCTTTTGGGTTTTGTATCTAGGATGCGACTTTGTGATTCATACAGGAACACCGTCGTCATGTTCTGTGCGCGATCCACTGTCGGAGCAGCAGGAGCCAGGCGTCCACAGTATTGGCAGCCGTATGCACTGTATCATTCCTATGATGACCAACTTCATTCAGGCTTGTGCTCGTGCACGTATTAAACGCGTCGTGTTGACTTCGTCCATCGCTGCAATGGCGGACGCAGTGACACCTGACTCCATCATTAATGACGCGTGCTGGAATGTAACGTCGTCGCTGGAGAAGAACCCGCATTTTCTGAGTCTGAAGCTAGCGGAGGAAGCGGCGTGGCAACTTGTGGACCAACTTCCGAGCGACCGCCGCATTGATTTGGTCACGATGAACCCGGGGACTCTGTTCGGTCCGATGCTGTCGAAGTCGAAGCTTGCGCCTGGGAACCAGGTTATCTACGACTTAGTCACTGGCCAATACTCGGCGCTGCTGGATTTAAATTGGAGTATGATTGATGTACGAGATTGTGCTGTGGCGCATATTGCAGCGCTGGAGAACAATGATGCTCGTGGTCGATATATCTGTGTCAACCGGAGCGTGTGGATGAAAGATGTAGTCGATATTTTGTCCAATAATGGATACAGTGGGCGTGATCTACCGTGGAAGGTAGGTTTACCTAGATGGGTTGGGCGTCTACCTGCGTATTCAGTACAACTTGGACAAGTGGGCGCTTCGCTCTACGCACATGATCCGACTATGGTGCGATCATCGCCGTATCTCGGTGATAAAGTTGTGGAGCACTTGAATACTCGGTTTCGAACAGTGGACTCAACAATTGTTGAATCTGCGAATGATTTGTTAAAATGGGGACTTATTAAGCCTTGGGCTGAAGATCACGAGGCTCTTGATTGTGGCTGTTGTCACCACGCTTTCACTTTCTATCGACGAAAACACCATTGCCGGGAATGTGGTGTCATTATTTGCAATGATTGCTCCATGTCTCGAGCAGTTGTGGAGGGAACAGAAGGAAGAGCACGTTTGTGCGATAAGTGCGTAAAGGGATCGATCCCTCACCTGTTGGATCTTCTTGAAAACGAGGACCCAGACAAGAAACGCATTGCAGTGGTTGCATTGGAATCGTTGATGGAGAACCCGCTGAACCACGACTTCGTTACTCGCTTTGGTGGGATTTTACTATTGATGGACGCTATTCACCACCCTGATGAGACTATCTCGTCCCATGCCGCCGGTGCTCTATGTGCTTTGTCGGGTAGTGTAGCAAGTACCCTCCAAATGGTACTGGAGGGAGCTGTGCTTCAGATGCTTGAGGTCGATGAGACACTGAGTACGTGGGCGATTTGTCTGCAAGCACTTCGCAACATTTGGAAGCAGATCAACCGACAGGACTTCCGTCGGATGCTTCACGCTGTATCTAGGGTATCTGCTGACGCCAAAATCGGTTCGTTTATACCCTCGCTTCTTTATTTGGTCATATATTAGTCGGATGCTTCACGCTGTATCTAGGGTATCTGCTGACGCCAAAATCGGTTCGTTTATACCCTCACTTCTTTATTTGGTCATATAATATGGTGTGCTTATACGTGATACCATTTGTATGTATAGGCGAGCTGCGTGGCAACATTTTGCTCACATTTGTGCACATGATGGATGCTGAGGAAGTGCCGACCCTATTGTCGGAGGGTTTGCTGTCAGTGTTGTATCACATGCTGCAGTCAACGGCAGAATTTCCCCGTTGCGCTGCTGCCCATGCAATTAAGCACTTAGTGCCTGCTGGATACGACCCCGACGTGACGATCGATGTGCCGCCGTATCTTGTGGATAATCACGAGGAATTGTTCCTGAACTCGTCGCTTTCCGACTTGCAGTTCCTCGTGAAGGACCACATCGCTCCGATTAATGCGCATAAGGTCGTTCTCTTCTTCCGCAATTCGTATTTCAAGAACATGGTGAGAGTGAGTACCACTGCATATCTACATGTTGCCTGTATATTTCAGCTTTGTTTGCTGGCATGTTGCTATGTTAATCCGCCGTGCTAATGGTACTATTTGTGAATGCTCTTTCTATGATATAGTTTGGCTCAGCTACCAGTCAAACCGCAGTAATTGAAGTCGACAACTGCAGCTACGAAGTCTTTTCCGTCTTGCTGCGCTTCTTGGTATGTTTTCGGCTACATTATTGTGCATATTGCCGATGTAAAGACTGACAGTGGTGTGTTGTTTTTGTAGTACACTGGCAAGGTGGACATTACCGCAGATGTGGCTGAAGAATTGCTGCGAGCTTCGTCGTTCTACTGCGTGTACGAGTTGCAGAAACGCACTGAAGCTTTCCTAAGCGGCCAGATTTGTGTGGAGAACGTCGTGGATTTGCTCACTCTGTCCGAAGAATGCAATGCCGATGATTTGAAGAAGAACTGCGTTCCATTCTTGATGCGGCATATCCACGAGATTGTGCGTCTACCTGCGTTCGAAGAGCACCGCGTTCGGTCGAGTGAGGAGGTGTTGAAAGCACTGACGAATATGCTTGGACCCGAGTGGGAAGCAAGTTACGCCAAGTTTAAGAAGTCCATCGGTATCAAGGACAAAGACGAAGAGCCTGCCGATGCTGAGAAGACGGACGAAGAGGAGGAAGCGCAGAGACAACACCAAGTGAACGAGATTCAGGATTGCTGAGAAGACGGACGAAGAGGAGGAAGCGCAGAGACAACACCAAGTGAACGAGATTCAGGAGGGTCCTCTATCGCCACAATTTCTTCTGTGTCCCGTACCTCCTCGAAGCTTTACAGGGAATCCTGCAGTGTTTGCCACGGAATCGCCACGCCTGAACTCCGTGGGAGAGGAGAAGTCACCGGAAGGATCCAACTTTACGAAGAAATTCGGCAACGAGGACGTTGCCTTCCGGCGCTCTCGCAACTACTCGGACTTTTCAGAAGGGTTATTGGAAGGCGTGTGTTAGGTTATTTTATATAAGGGCAAATACGTGCGGTTATTCAATGCAAAAAGGTTGCTTTTGCCCAAATTCTTCTTACTCAAATGGTGGTAATAGCAATCGTGCGAGCTTGTAATTGGTTGAAAATCTGGCCAATCACAAGGCCACAATAGTTCTCAGACGAGAGAATACCATCATTTCCGCCTTAGCGCGTGCTTGATGGGAACGGAGCTACATTAAATCCCAGTGGACGGCGCCAGGATGTCGCCTTAGCGCGTGCTTGATGGGAACGGAGCTACATTAAATCCCAGTGGACGGCGCCAGGATGTCGCAGCATGCGGACGAAGACGAAGAGCACAAGGATATGGCGGTTCGCGTGGGGGACGCGTCCACGGGTTCCGTATACGCCTTGACGTTAGCTTCCAAGTAATTTTGCGCTTCTTATTTGGGTTCAAATACCAAAGTTTGCACTGACATTGGTATTGTGCAGTGTGGTGGTAGAAGAGTTGCGCGAAGAGTTGGCGAGACGCAGTGGCGTCCCCGTAGCAGAGCAGATCTTGCTGTGTGGGCCGCCGTTCGCCCGTCTGGATCCGCGACGGCCGCTGGAGTACTACGGATTACCAGCAGTACGGCAATTTAATTATTTTTATTTTATTTAACTATAGTTAATGTATTTTTTCTTATTGAAGGAGGACAAGGAAGTGTTTTTATACGACCGCCGACTGCTTTCTCAAGAGGCGACGCCTCCATTCACAGTGGCGGCTTTAGCTCCAGTTCATGTGGAGTGTAAGACAACTTGTTGTTGTTACTTTTGAGTACTGGAAGTACAATTATTGATATATATATTCTGGTGTTGTTGTTATCAGTACCGTCGGAGCCAGTGGCTTCGTCAGAAGGGTCAAAAATGCTGAGTGAGAGTTCAAACCCGATGATGCGAGCGTTAGTGGAGTATGAAGGATATTTCCAGCTATATGTGAGCCAGAGCGAAGCACTGGAGAACGGCACTCGAGCCAATATTACAGCCAGTGAGAGAGGTGCACAGGAGCTGCAAGTGCAGGAGAGGGCGATTACTGCTGCTGTCGCGAACTTGGAGTTGTTCAAAACGTCTATGATGAAGCATTTCGCCCCTTTTTGGGCTGATTTTCAGGCTACGAGTGACAAACATGAACGTTTGTTGAGTCAGTTTGAGAGCTATCTCGAGGCGTTGGGTACAGTGGATCTTCATCCAACATTGGCTACAGAGGAGCGGAAGACTCTCTATGACTGTATCCCCGTTGAGAAGGAGCGTGAATGGGCGGCACAGTGCGAGCTGTCGCATACCCATGTACGAGGACAGGTCTTGAAGCTTCAACAGGTTCACGATGAAATAAGTAAAGAAGTTACAGGAATGACGGATGCCTACACTGACGCAGGGCGAGAGTTCGATGAAGCAAACGCTGAGTTGGAGCAAATGAAGACGCTAGGAAGCAAACAACTGAACATCACGAGTACCTTGCGAGACAACTTACAGTACGTTCTTAGCAGCATTCAAGAAACGTCAACGATTGCTAGCGGAAGTAATCCGATGCAAGCATCTACCAATGCGTTAGATGTGTGTCGACGGATCGACGAATTGTACCAAGGTCAACAGAATATGGTAAGATTTGCTGTTGTATGCAGACGTACTATACTTTTTGCTAACAGTTGAGTGGTTGTCGTGGTAGATACCTGATGCACAGAACCTGGTTGAACAAATAGTTGCTCAAGTGGAAAAAATCGCTGCAAAAAAGGCGACGACGTTTGCAAGGGTTCACTCAACCTTGCGCCAAATCTCCATACTGCAGTCCAAGATCCGAGATTTTGAAAACTCGCTGGCTGTATTCCGAGAGGCGCTTGCTGCCCAAAAGAAACACTTTTACGAGCTGGAACATCTGGACAAATTACCAGGTATCTCTATTTTGAAGCTTTAAAGGCAAAGGGTATCGTGAGTGGATGTAACTAACTGTAGCTATCCCTCGTGGCAGAATCGTATGCTGCTTGCCTCAAAGAAATTTCAAGGCGCCTAAGATATGGACGGATGTTCTCGGATCGTATTCAGTCAATGGCTGAGGAATTAGCACAGTTGCGTGAAGATGAGGTACGCTTGGCTGGTATGCTACTGTGATAACCAATGCTAACTTTTGACTTGTATTTCTTTAAGGTTCAACTTCGCGAAGAGTTTTTACGCAGTTTTGGCCAGCATCTGCCGCGTGACTTTGTTGGTGGACTCGCGGAAAAGCCGTCTCACTGTGAATTCCGCATGCGCCCATTCGACCAAAGTCTCCCGTTGGTTGAAGACGATAACAGCCAAGATTCTGACCCCTTTGAAGAAAAAGAACGTCAGCTTTCGGACGAGTTTGTTGATTGCGAGGATCAGGGAAGTTTCTCTGGTTCTACCAACAATGTGGATTTTTATCAAGAGCGCTGTAATGAATTGGAAGCCCAAGTGGCTGAGCTCACAGCGGAATTGGAGCAATCAAAGAAGAATTTGTATTACGATGAATCGGGAAGCGAGTCAATTTCCCGCTCGGACTTGTCAAAGACTAGCGCTCGCGAGGGAGAAAGCTATTGTGAATTCCCATTAGTACTTGCGTTAGCAGCGACAGCGGGTGGAATGACCAGCTCCTCGGAAGCTGATCGGTCCAATATTCTTGACCAAGAGTTGGCGACTGTGAAGCGAAACATCGGTAAGGGATACAATTGATCTCATTCTGGCTGTCAAGTGTTAACGGTATTCTTTTATCAATTAGGATCAGGTGCAGACAACAAGGACGCACTTATCGCCAAATTGGAGGTATGTACTTCCGAAAGGTATAAAGGCGTTGTAAAACTCACTTTTGTTGTTGTGTTCCTCATTTTCTAGAGCGAAAACCAGCAATTTTTGCTGAATGCAGCGGCCTTCGAAGAATATCCTTGTCAACCTTTATTGCATGCTGTATATATATTGTGGTGGAGTGAACTTATTTGTTCCTTAACCGTCGTAGCGACTTGCTGTTTTTTTTATTTTACGGAGATCCAGGAGCGTTCAAAGCGTGAAAAGCAGCTGAAAGATAATCTGTCCAAACTTCAGCAGACGATAACCGATCTCAGTAGCAGTGTTCTCTCGCAGAGATCCTCAGTAACGAAGCTTTTGAAGCTTCTTCAACTTCCTGTGGAGTCACAAAGTATTGAAGAAGACGATGTGGACGCGTTCTTGAGCGCCAATTTCGAGGCAGTGAAAACGCGCGTGAAAGAGTTGCTCGCCAGCGCCGAGTCTGAAGTGGTAGGTGTTCTTTGAATGGGTCTGGTGTACATTGTAGACAACTATGTTTAATCGAAGCTGTTGCTGTTGTGCTCTTAGATGCTACAATCAGAGCTCGAGCAACGACAGTCCGAGTTCCGCTTGAAGGAGTCCGAGCAGGATGTGAACGACTCGTTCAAGATTTCGTTCCGGAGCTTCAGTGTCAATGACTTGGCACTGTTCTTACCGACATCAGCACCCGGGAGTGATTCACAACGCGTGTATCTGGCTTTCCATCTTGGGTGTCCACACCGCTTCCTCTCGGAGGAATCCATCTCTTCATTTAGCAACGACGGCCAACGGTATGAATGTACCTACTCGTCATTATATTACTGTCTTCTGACATTAGTCTTTGCTTCATAGATACCCGGACTACGTGGTGGGACGCATTGTACTCATCGACGAACAAACTGCGACAGAGAGCAACAATCCCTACGCTATCCACCTCGGCACGACCTTTTACGTCTTGACAGTCGCCAGTTTGCACGAAAGCTAAGCTCAAAGCACATTTACGAACGAAAAACCTGCTGCTAACGTGAATGAAATGTTCAGTGGTGAAAGGCTGGGGTTTCTATTAAGCTTAGGCCTCTGTACAAAGTGTACTTAAGCCTCTTGCCTTATCCAACACCATTTCGGGTTGTTTTCTGCACTATTAAAACCTTGTCAAACAGCATCAGAATTAAGTAAAAACTCCGTAGTCTGACAAAACTAATTGAGCTTTTCGTCCCCTCGCCTTCTCCCCATGAGCTCCACGACGCCCGCTGACCCCACGACCGCCAAGCGCGCTGTTGAGCAGTTCGACCATGAGTTTCTGCGCTACACGACCAAACAAGTATTATAATCTTCTGCAGCAAACAACATGTATTACTAAAACTAACCTAAAAACTAACATTTTGTGTCTGAATTTACAGACTGGGAACAGTGCTCGGGCTGTAGCCATGGCGCGTGCTGAGCTGGCCAAGTACAACGCTGTTGTGTTCCAAGACAAGAAGCTCGAAGAGGCTGGTGTGAAGAAGGGACGAATGAGTAAAGAGATGCGTGCTACTTACGAGCAGAAGATTAAGGACTTAACGCAGGCCATCGACACGTTTCACCTGTCTGTGGCTGGCTACAACCGCACGAAAGCCATGTCAGTGCTGCAATTTGCTGTTTTTCCAGCTAATTATGTAGTTTTCTGACTTTTATTTGTGGTTTTGGTAGTTTGTCTTTTGTGCTGCTGGTGGCGTTCGCGCTCATGATGTTCTTCCAGCCGTGGGCCAAACACTTTGACAACCCGGAGGAACCCTCGTACAATGAGTACGCAGCTATGGAGGAGGATCCGGCTGAGGTGGTGAAGGTGAAGGTGGAAGCTTCGGGTCTTAGTGACGAGCTGTAAATGCCTGCATAACCCCCTTTTTAGAGACAGGATGTTGTTACTGCACAACTTTCAGCCCTTTTGATGTTTAAACTCAGGTTGAATGAGGTTGATTCCATTGACTACTCTTTTGCCATCAACTAGACTATAATTATTAACTTACTTTTCACGCGTCGCTTGCACGCTGCAGGAGCTGCAGACTCACCGAACCGGACAATGTGCCAGTGTGTTTCCCGCCATCAGCGAGTTCGACGACAAAATTGTTTAATTTCTGGGTACCATCAGGTTGCTCTTTGTCCTCATTTGGACCTTGTGAGATGCAGATCACTCCTTGACCAAAGCACGGGCCTTGAGTACCAGCGTGTACCTTGATGGCTACATGCATATTTCCTGTTGGCCGTGCAAACGTTGCGTGTGTGATCCCGTCTCGAACAAAATCTGCCCACTTGATGTGCGCCACGTTCGTCTTACACAGCAATCGATCAGTGTTTTCCAAGTACACGCCACCACTCATTGAGTCCGCCAGCTCAAGTAATTTACGTTGCGCTGAGAAAATATCTTCCGATGGGAGCGGGAAGACGATCGTAACCATGACTTGGTGTCCGTAGCGATCGAAACTTGACACACACTGATCAGTATCAATGGAGTTATTAAGTGGGAAATCAGCTTCAGTCTCTGGCCGCCACGAAACGCTGTTAAAGTCCAATCGAAGCTGACACTCGACAACTCCGTTAACATCCTGCATCCGCTGAAGCTTTTTGGTCGCGAGTTCCGTCTCAATAGGGAAGATGTCACGATCTACTAGTGCCTGGAAGACAGCAAGTACTGGTTTGTGGTCTGAACAGTTGACTTCTTCACACGAAGCATACACAGCACAACGTAGTCGATGCCGCATATCTGGTTGGGAGAAGAACAGAATCCGATCGGTATACGATGGTACCCGTACTCCATGTCCCTCAATAGCAGTTGTGTAACACTCGGACAGTTCCTCCATAGACCACGTACCAGCTTCAAGGTCTAAAGCGGCTCCACGCACACGTCGGAACGTTGGAGGAAACGCAATTTTTGCCTCACAGAATCCGTGAAAAATCTTTCCGTCTCGCATGCCAGTGCGTAGTTCATCATGTGCAAGAACGTCATCCCAAGTGAAATGGTCGTCATCCACAAGCTCGCAGTCTGCTGAATATCGGACGCTGTTATTGCTACCGTTTGAAGCCGCAAGTGCCGAGGAGCTGCTTTTCACACTGCGTTCGAGCATACTCACGTCAAGGTCGTTGCGATCTCCGTCACTGTCAGCACCACGAGAACTTCCAAGTCCGAAAGGACTGCTGAGACCGCGACTTCCCATTGGACTCCATCGTTTCCCCAGTAATCCATGACGCAACGTGCGATTTCGCTTACCAAGTGTAGGCTTCGCTGTTTCACACTGACGCACTTTTGATACCAGATCCAAGATGGCATTTGCACTCGCCTCACGCTGCGTCAGTCTGTAGTTGAGGTCTCCAAGTACGAAACTGTGGTGATGCACATGTGGGAACTCAAACCCCACGTCCTCCAGATTCAGATGGAGTTCTTTTAAAATGTCTTGAGAGTCACGATTCCTTCGTCGTACTTTTGATTTTCCCTGTGTTTTCAAGCAAATAGTAAACATCCATGTCAGCAAAAGGTTAAAGTAACATTCAACACTATAAACTGATAATACCTTGGGATCTGAGGACAAATGGCACGCTACGAACGCGAAGGACATGTCATAATACCGGAAGGCGAACCCGACAGCACCTTTGTTGGAAGCGCGACCCAAGACCAACGATTTGCCAACATTCACTTCTTGCTGCACTATTGGTGGCATGTAGAAGGCACCACTGTCAACATCCGAAGACTTGATGAACACGGTGATAGCAATATGTCCCTATTCGCACAAGTAAACAACACAATACGTGAGTTTCAATACCACAAACTACACAAGTTAAATCATCCTTACATGATATCCCAACGACGTGTTCTTACTGCCAATTTCACGGTTGAACTGGTGGAATTTCGACGCTTTCCTTGCAGATCCACTCGCTGCTGGCCGCGGCCGTCCACCTTCATGCTGCCGATTTCACGGTTGAATTGGTGGAATTTCGACGCTTTCCTTGCAGATCCACTCGCTGCTGGCCGCGGCCGTCCACCTTCAAGATGATGACGTAGTAAACTGCGGCTGTTTGCCAGATGTAAACACTCCTGAAGTCCAATGACGTAAATGTCATGACCACGTGGTATCCATTTCTCCAATTGTGCAGGTGTGAGTCTAGCTTCGCCCATATTAAATGTCGTCACAAAGATGTTTGCAGGTTTCCGATAGTGTTTCACTAAACTGTGATCCGTGTTCGTGTTCATCGTCGGAAACGCTGGCGACGTCACAAACTTTCGCGTTGGAGTGATCGACGACTTGCATGATACAATCCGATACATTTTGGTCAAAAGTCCGCCGTAAATAATTGCAGTTGTTAACCCTTGGGTACACACTGTCACCTGCATTAACATAGCAACTGCAAACCTTGCAGAGCCCAATTTATCTTCAAAAACTGCAAAAAAATACACGAAAAACAACGTTAGTCAAGCATTTAAAGCTGATAAATCGATCAACTTCATTCTCACGTCGAAAAACAGTGCTGGGTGTCCAGAGTACAATGAAAGCTGCGATGTAAACCCGCAACTTGTTGGTGATTTTCGCCCACGACTCTTGAGCATCCAAATTCGCGTCTCGGAAGTCACGTGAAAGACGATTGTGTGTGACCCAAAGGATGACGCTCACATAGAGGATGGCGGCCATCACAAAGAGGTAAAAAGTCCAAAATTGTTTGTTACGCGACTCGACCCAGCAGTAAAAAGTGGCGTCTCCGAAGAGTCTGGCGGCGTACAGCGTCACGCTACAAGCCACGGCCGGTACAACCACCAGGAGAATGTAGAGTTTAAATCTGCTCTTAAGTCGTGTCTCACTGTCTCGGTGGACGATTTTACGGTACAAACAGTGAGCGATCGCGGCGTTCCAGAAGACCGACATGAGTCCGAACAGATGCAGCGCGAAAGCCTGCGAATTGCACGCAATTGTGTTTTGTCGCGGACTACCAAACAACTTTGGGAACGAAAGGCCTGCGTCGAAGAGTGCGAGCACCACCACCATCTTTTGCACCATAGAGACGCCACTATGTAGTCGCGCAGACATGTAGTGGTGATGCGCAATGAATAGCCCACCGCAAAGTGATAGCGCGCAACAGCACAGGATGACGATATGCAACACATCCAGTTGCGCACGAGAGAGTCCAGAGTCGATAGAGTCGTCGTCCGCCAGCGCGCGAAGCGTCCTGCTGCTCATGGGAGTGACTTATTGGAGCCCTTGGCGCAACTTTAGGCTTTGGTAGTCAATTTTGCTATTTGTTTGGTCGTCACGCAACGGTTCTGATTCGTGGGGAGTTTAATTAGGAACTTGCTGACTTTAGTCGCAAAATGGAGACTTTACTGTGTCTTGTGGACTTGGAGCTCAAAGCTGCTGTGAGCGGATCCGCTTCCAGTGTGCGGAACTGCCAGTTGGTGTCCAGGTTCTGAACCTGTAGCACATCCAGATATGCTAAGACTGTGAAAGTTATTACTTGCGTTTTGTATGTAAAGGTGGTGACGCGTAGGAGATAAACGATAAAGTACGAATAGTCGAACGACGAGATACAGAAGTGGGACAGCGTGGATTCACTGCCGTTGTTGCGTCTTGGCAACTTGTGGGTCAAAATCGGGTTCTGATTTAATACTTTCACAAACAGCTCGTCGTCTTGTAGCCACTTCTCACTGAGACTGTTGTCTGGCGGTCTGTAAGTAACCGACCATCAGAAATAACCCACCCAAAATTAATAGAGCCCTTTGACAATGCAATATTGTCTGTATACGTGTATACACCTTCGACACCATGAGAAAGCAATGACAATTGTCAATTGACGCCGCTATGTTTCCTCTCCAATTTGCGACTCAATTTGTCTCGGTGCTACTCAATTAGCTGACCACAAGTCTGCCTCTGCCTTGACCGTCATGCTGACGTGAAAAACAAGTGTACCCCCTCTGCGTACCCTGGTTACTGATTACTCTTCCAACAGCATTTCATCAGTTAGTTACCGGTAGTTAGCAAATGATCCCGTTCATCTTCTGGCGTGTGGGGCTGGCGCTACTGGCGACGTTTGCTGCTTTCCTGCTGTCCAAACCTGTAGTCGAAGTGCTGCTCCACACCATCCGCTCCAGACTTGACAAGCGCGTGCGGTACGGGCTCCAAACACACTGAAAACAAACTAACATTCTGACAGTGAATATTCATAAAATTCTTTTGTTTTGTAGATGGATCGCAGACGTGCAACACTACATGCTCACATACCTCTGGTGGTTTCTCTTCCTGGTCGTTGTACGAGATGTTGTGGCCCGATACATTTTGGATCTGGGCAGTGAGAAGGACGAGGTGATGCAGTATTTGAGGTATCTCGTGGCAATTCCTCTCGTGCTTGGTACTTTTGCCATGCGCAAAGTCGTCACCAATGTAAGACAAAGTGCAATTATTATTAAAAGAAAAGAGGTGGGTGTTTGAAGTTAACATTGTGGTGTGTAGCTCTTCGTCCGGTACTTTAAATGGGACCGCTACTCATCGGACTACGACGCTCGTATCTTCGTCGTCACTGAGTCCATCAAATTCGTGTGCGTTGTGTTGGTTTTGATCGAGATTTTCTACATTTTCTTCCTCTCCAACTCGTTCATGAGGTTTCTACTCGTCGTTGCTTTTCTGAGTATTGAACTCGTTGCGGTGCTTTCGGGGTTCACAGTGGTGAGTGTGGGGTTTGTTTTTATTGATGATAATGATACACAACTGACTTTATATTCTTGTAAGTTGAAAAATGTGGCAACTGGGCTCTTCCTCATCTTTGCAGAACCTTTCAGGACGGGTAGCGAGGTTAAAGTACGTCATATGTCGGGTTTTATTGAGCGAGTATCGCTTGCACGGACCATCATGCGGCGTGCGGATGGATCGACAATATTTGTACCAAACGGAATCTTTGCAGACAATTATCAGACAAGCGGTAACCCATTAGACGCCCACACGCACACACTGATACTAAGCATTCACCCTACGACACCAGCTCAACACATTAAAGAACTTGTTCAAGAGCTGCAGGCGGTCCTGCCGGTGTATGCTCTGACGTATGAAGCCCTTGCTGCAATACAAAGAGATCAGCGCGATGGCTTTACCAACCGATCAAGTTTTGCGAGCAGCGTCAGCACCAGTGCAGGAAGCGAAGACAGCATTTTGGGCGACCGACAGCAGTCGAATGCAAGTAGTGACGCCAATACCGGAACTCCTAGACGGTCGAGCGTCACCTCGAGCGCATTTGACGCTACTGGGCGACCCATTTCGCCCCCACCTCCACCAGTCCGAGTGGAATTACACGCCATGTTCGAGGTCAAAGTCATTGTGCTAATGGATCGTGAGCGTTTTCGATCTCTTGAGGAGGCCAAAACCGAGGTAAAGCTCAATTTGCAATCGAGATGCCTTCTTTTTGCTGTTTTTTTCTCATTCAGATGTCGATTTTTTTAGGTCAATCTGGCAATTATCGATACCATCCAGCGACTTCGGATTAATGTGCAGCAAACAGCGTGCTGATTTTACCGTGGGAATAACAATAATTTAAACGAGATCGACACGATCTCCATTTGGTCGTCGGTGCCTCAGCATGTTGTCATCACTGACATAACGCCGTGCGAGTGGTTCGCTTGCTGGAGGTGCTTGTATTCGACTGCGATGGATCGACAATTCAGGTAGTTGCCCAAGAATAACACTTGACTGTCGCTCAGTTACATTCGGTGCTTCAGCAGATGTAGACGATATAGCTGACGATCTTAAGCCAGTTTCGCCTCCATCGTCTCCATGAAGATTCATCTTGAGTTTCGTTATCATCACTGTAATCTGAAGCACAATCTACACAAAAAATAACAATACAATTAGGTTTGATAAACCGCATGCAGCAGTACCAAATCTGATAACAAACCTCAGTTTTCTCGGCCAGTAATGCCTTGATATGACGCTCGTGGGAGTAATACACGACGTGTACCAGGTAAGGCGCCTCAATACTGATCCAAAAGCGACCTTGCGACTGCCTTTCTTCAGTTTCAAGCTGTTTACTGTGCTTTTTGCTGCGCTCATACACATTCATCATATCCCACCCGCCACTCGGTTTCTCAAGTCCCAAGACATCGCCCTTTGTATTCGTACGCTGGTCGATCATGTGCTGGAACAAAAAGTTGTCCATTTCCTGAATGAAAAGACGCAGCGCAGTGGTGCGTGTTGAGTGGCTAAAATGTACTGGAATAACGCATTGTCGGTCCAGACTTTTGCTTTGCACAGTCACGGAATTCTCGAGCATAATACTGTTCGGAATGTACACCAGTCCTTTATCATACTGACGCAGTGAAAATCCTTGCAGAAACAAGCATTCCACTACTCCTTCATGACCCTGGAACGACACATGAAGTCCGCTTTTAATCTGTTCATCCTGCAACGTCATGAGTCCGCCCATAATATTCTTCAACTATACAAAATAATTCATCCACAACATCCTTAATTCGTCAATATCAAACTTTACACCACAGCAAAAACATCCCCACTTACCCACGAGTGAGCTCCAAGAACAAAGACAAACTCCACCATAATCACAGCTACTGTGGAGACCTGACCCGACTCAAAGTCTGTGAAACGGCCGATCTCGTCGATGATGCAAGTGGACACTACAGCCGCCACCAACAGCACTTTAATAACTCCGATGCCTTCAGTGATGATCATCACTCTGCTGCCACCTGACCCGACTCAAATGACCCGACTCAAAGTCTGTGAAACGGCCGATCTCGTCGATGATGCAAGTGGACACCACAGCCGCCACCAACAGCACTTTAATAACTCCGATGCCTTCAGTGATGATCATCACTCTGCTGTAGTCGTCGTCATCTTTGGACACAGCACGACTCCAGCCTTGTACGCGGATAATTCCCCATACCACGTAGTTGCAGAAACAAATGACGAGCCACACTAGTGGTGGCCCTAGCAGCACTGTGATGATTCCCTGCAGAGTACCCGTATCCATGTTCAACAGATCCTCCAGTTCCATCACATAGGCCGAAAACCAGGCCAAGAGCACGAAAACTACCCAAGATAACGGCCGCAAGAGCATCTTGTCGAACTCGCGCAGCCACGCGAATAGCGCTGGCAAAACGCGGCGAGCCACGCGCAGGCAGAAGCGCACGACCTCCACGCGCAAAATGTAGGACATTACGAGCAGCGCGAGACCTAAAAGCACGCGCCATTGGCTGTTGGAAGGCGTGGACGTCGCCGCTGGTGTGATGGCGGGGATCCTGATCATGGTCGAATTGACAGCAGAGCTGTTCATCATTGAAATGACGAGTGAAGGGTAAAGCAAAAAAAAGAAAATGGTTTGTACGGGTTTTACTACATGAAACGAAACAATGCGGAAATGATATTTTGGTAAGCGTAAAAGAGAAATTTTACGTTTGAAAATAGAGGGACCGTTACAGGTGCAGGGTGCCAACTCCCGAAAATTTAAACCGTCACAGCTCCCAAAGTGTCTTTAAGAAAAGAAAACATATTTTATCCAGATGGCCTTGATTTAGACAGCCACCGAGGTGTATTTATGAGGTGTATTTATAGCCCTTCCTAGTGCATAAGAACGAGAGAGGCATTAAGAAAAATGCGTTTGTACCTCTGTCCCAGCAACTCTTCTAAACAATTTTAAGCCACACTTTTCATTCTAACGAGCAGCAAGCACCCGACACCAGACACACAAATGACCATTTTCCGGTTCAGTGAAGAACAAGACAAAGAGCTTTTGCGTGAACTGATCGCGAAGAAACCATTTGAAGCTGCCTACCGAGAAACGATGCAGACCTGGGGATTTGTCACTTCGTCGTCTTCCATGTTGGCATGCAAACCAAATAGATAATGAAAATTAAACAGACAGCAGAAATATTTATGCAATTCTCTGCCGTCGATCTCCTCTCCCATTAATTAATCTGGATAAACTAAGAATACATGTAAGCAAT